>JBBIGC010072218.1:0-10672 GCA_037576955.1 Lepidarchus adonis
ACTACTGCTACTACTACTACTACTACTACTTCTACTACTACTTCTTCTACTACTACTACAGCTGCTACTACTACTACTACTACTACTACAGCTACTACTAATAATACTTCTACTACTACTACTACTACTACTACTACTACTAATAATAATAATAATAATATGATTATAATTATGATGATGATGACTACAATGGTGATATTATTATTATTATTATTATTATTATTATTATTATTATTATTATTATTATTATTATTGTTATTATTCAGAAGAAAAAGAAGAATAAGAAAAACAAGAGGAACAAATGTAGATTTAAATTATTATTGTTACTATTACATAATAGTAATAATATCAATAATAATAATATGATGACGATATTATTATTGATAATATTAATAACAATATCAATAATCATCATCATCATCATCATCGCTATCATACGATATTGATAATGATGTTTATATTATTTACAATAATAATAATAATATGCTATAAATATCTAATATAATAATAGTTACATGTATTATTAATAATAATAATAACAATAATATCATTACTACTACTACTACTACTAATAATAATAATATGAATAATCATCATCATCATCATCATCATAAACGCTATTTCAGTACACTGTGTACTGTGTATACGGCTGTGTTGACAATAAAAACCTCTTGAATTTTGAATCTTGAATCATCATCATAATAAAGCAATATTATTATGATTGCTATTATTGATGATGGTGATAATAATAAAAACACAAGAACATGAGATGTTTTCTCCTACAGTGCTATACATCTTAAGCACATATGAACTATGACACTGTAATGTCTTCTGCTGTATGTTCTACTGTGTATGTGGTGAAGTCATGCCTCTGGTATGTACGTTTAACAGTATATACAGGATCCAGGAACCGGAGCCGTAAAGCTCTGGTGAAAGCTGAACTCCACTGTAAGTGGCGGATACTGTGTCCATCCTCACAAAAGGCTCTTTTGTGCAGCAGAGTTTGATGTCATGTTAAATGTCGGTGTCTGCTTTGAGGAACCAGGCGGTGCTTTCAGAGCTTTGTGCTCACACTGATTTATTTCTAATAGCACTTACAGAGGCAGATCACTGCAAGCACCTGATCTGCTATAGCTTTGTGTGTCTGCTGTGGGGTCTTCACTAAATGTCAGTCCCATGCCTATACTGTAACCATCCAGTACCTCAGGATTCACCATGGCACCGCAATCATTTACATTTATTCATATGCAAAAGTTTAGTCGTCCCTGATTGTCAACACATCTACACATTTTAATGCACAACTGCTTTGCAGATTGTAAAACATAGGAACATATAATGTGACATATGCAAAAGTTTTGTTTCATAGGCAATAAATAGAAAGTGTGCACTAAAATGGACAGAAAAGTGTCATATTTAAGTGTGTTCTTGGTAGAACATGACTTAATTTCATTTGCACACATGATCTCCATCAGCAGGTAGGTGGACATCCAAAAAAGGAGGTCATTTGAATGGGCGCCAAAACTTTTGCACACAACTGTGTTTTCCACCCGTGTTGTTTTCCAGTTAACACAGATGTAGCTGTTGAGCCGAGACTAGTTCAGAGTCTAAATTATTATAATTTCACTGTCTTTGTAGCAAGTACTATGTAATTACGAACCCCATTTCCTGAAAAGTTGGGATATTTGCAATACATATTAAAATCTGTAATATAATAATTGATATGAACTGATATTAAAAAGGCAAGTTTATTTCTATAGCACATTAGCTACATTTACAGTGAAACATGTTACCCTGCCCCATTGGTCCGGGCCCTAAATGTGGCGAGAGCTGGGGGTGGTGAGCTATTGTAACAGATCATGGGGTCGAGGTTACGACGCTGGCTTCCTTTTTTGCGACATTTGTCTCATATACGGGGGTAGAAAGTAGTTAAATGCCTATTAACTGCTTTACGGTAAAACAGGACTCTCACGAGTCACACTAGCATTTGCTATCTGCTCTTTCATGTTGCTACATGATGCTAGCATGTTGCTGGCTGTTAATAAAGCCTCTACAGCATCATTACATGAGTTAATCAGGCATGAGTTAATAATGAGAAAACAGCAGTAGCATTAGCAGCAGTAGCATTAGCATTAGTAGCGGTAGCATTAGCATTAGTAGCAGTAGCAGCAGTAGCAGTATCAGCCAAGCTATAGAATTAACATGAATGAGCGCACTCTAGACTACAGTGCTAACACGGACCCAAGTGTGGCGAGCTATAGATGGAGAAATGCATACACCTAACACATTGCACATTGTGCTGAGGGCAAATCACGAGGTTGTCGGCTTAACAAGCTAAATAACATGGAAGGAAATCTGTTCTGCAGCCTTTCATGGCGAGAGGCGAGGTTGGCGAGCTAACAGGGGACGAACTAACAGGGTTTAACTGCACAAAGATAAATAGAGCATAAATTAAAGGAAATAAAAATAGATTAAAACAATTTATAGAAAGTAGAGAAAAGCATATAGAATTAAATTAAAGTTTCCATTTGAAGTCCATTTTGCCCAGTTTGTTTCCCTCGTTCTCATTGGCTCACCAAGTTCATTCCCTTACTTTTACATGCATCATCACCTCTGTGTCCAGGTTTACTCTCACACTAACATCGGTTGAAGGGTATTTTAACTCTGTCCCAATATTTGTTAAATGTGTAGTAACATCAGATTTTAAGTTTGTGTTTGTTTACAAAATACAATGAAGTTGATCAGTAAAGCTGTCGAAAATATTTTTCTTTGTTCTTGTTCATTTAAATAACGGTTCACATGAATTAACACAGATGACAGATTTTTAAAAAATATTCCAATATTTCTGTATGTGCTGCATGTTTATTGCTTATAGTAAGTCATACTGAGTTCTAAATCACATCCACAAGTCTACTCCATCTTCATGAAGAGCTGGATATTTATAGCTCACAGTAAGTCATACTGTGTCCTTAACCACGTCCATAAGTTTACTCCACCTTCATGAAGAGTTGGATGTTTATAGCTCACAGTAAGTCATGCTGTGTCCTAAACCACATCCACAAGTTTTCCAATTTCTTCCCATTGGCTGCTTACTATTCCCTTCAATCTGATTTAACTCTGATTTCACTCTGATTTCCCCCTGATTTCACTCTGATTTCACCCTGATTTCACTCTGATTTCACCCTGATTTCACTCTGATTTCACCCTGATTTCACTCTGATTTCACTCTGATTTCACTCAGGTCAGGTCAGTTATGTAACTCATTCTGCCTGATACATAATCCAGCCCCTGCGACCCACCTCTACTGTTTCAGGGCTTTCAGACTGGACGTTCTCACACACTCGAGCCAGGTCTCAGGTTACTGCGTAATTTCTGTCCTTTTTTTCATGGGCGTGAGTGTGTGTGCTCTTTGAAAGGGCTGAATTGTTCTCTGTTGGGACAGACAGGGACCCGTTTTGGTTGGAAGTGAAATTCTTGGAGAAGGCATCAAAGTGTGTATGGAGAAAGACAATGGGATAGTAAACCACTCCAGCCATTCATTCATTCTTAAGAGCTCTCATGGCAATTCAAGCTGAAAGACTAGAGAGTTGAGAAAATGCTGAGTCAAGCCAAGCTAGTCGATCTAGTTTTAGGAACCTCACTCTAAATCGTTCCCCTCACTGCATTTTCTTCCCTCACTTTGACTCATTTCTTCCTAAAGCGGTGGGCGACGTTCAGATGAGACTGTCATCACAATAAATTAAACCAATGATTAATTAGGGCTGAACAATTGAACATTTTCATATTAAAATCTCAATATGAAAGATTGCAATTGCAGAAATTGTAATTAGAACCCTTATTATTCAATATTATTGACAGATTTTCATGGAGGGGGATCAACATAGAATTTTATTAATGAGCTGTTAATCAGGGACATTACATTTAATATTTATTTCTACATGAACTACCTTTTTGCCAAAAACTTACTTTAAAAGACAAATTTTTTTTTTTCTATTTCTAAAAAGAAAATCCCAATTAGATTATTCCTTCTAACCAAACAACCATGTAGTAGCAACTATGAAATATTTGTAATGGGAGTTATGGCTCCCCCTGGTGGCCATAGCAGGTTTGCATCCCTGGGAATACTGATTGGCTCTGGTCACGCCCCTCCCAGGTGGATCTCATGGGGATCAATCAGAATGGCTTCTTAAACTGTGCACGAGATAAGTAGAAGTAAAAGTAAGCATTTCCTCACCTGATATGAGGAAGGTGACCTGCTGGCACTTCCCTCCAGACATCTGTGAAAGACCTCCAGGCAAAATAGTGACTCTGGAAATGCTGATACCCAGAACATCTGCCACTCTCTTCCGGAAGTCGTACCTGTCCAAACAGCAGGAATGCTTTCACGCTGATGTACTGCAGGCCCAGCGAGGTCAGAACAGAGTTGCCTGTTTTGTCCATGAGTCTTTGAATAACACTAGGTTTAGAAAGTGGCCCTCAAGTGTGTCTTTCCATCAAACACTAACAGGTGCACCAGGTTCCCCTCTCAGTTTTGTTTCCCTCTAGCCATAGTTTGTTTCACACTGAGTGGCGAGAAACCCACTAGTTCTGTCACCAACATACTTACTGACCAAGAAAGTCTAGAAGAACATCTTATTTCTAGCATGACGCTAGCACAATAAAAGTTCTGAACACACCCCAAAGTGGGGAGCTATCATCATCCGAGTAGAAGTGTAGTGGGGTGGTATTTTGCTCATAGGTAAGTAGGGTCTGTGCTGGGTCATGCAAAATTCTGATCACAAGGGCAAAGTCCTAGCCAGTAGTGATTCACTAGTGATAGTGATTCGTGATTTCCGCTCATTGTGAATACACCACTGCACCACAACGAAATTTGTGCTCTGCATTTTACCCATCACACATGCACATGTGGATCAGCGGAAGCAGTGGTGCCCAGGCTGGGACTTGAACCTGCGACCTTCAGATCTCAGGGGCAAAGTCCTAACCACTAGGCCACCACTGCCCCAGTAGTAGACAACTACTAGTTTGGACTGAACCTCCAATCTGCCAAAGATACACTCAATGCTTAGGTGATGCCATGTCCAATAACTCAACTGGCCTCGTTCTCTCTGGGTGGGTAGGATGCCCCCCCCCCCCATTTTTTGGTGAGTTCCAAGAGTGTCTATTAAAGTATTAGACAGTGTCGCCTAGTCTTCACCCTCCCAGTGTTGATGGTATAATGGCACTGGATTTTTATTATCCTTATTGACCCATTACCATGTCCAGTGTGTGGATTCTTTGGAGTATAAATGATTCTTATGATATCAACAGTTACTTAGGAAGATCTAGATTTGGTTCCATCACTCCATAGAAAATGATAAAAGACTTCATGTAGAGCCTTACCTGCTGAAGTTCTTCACATTGGGGAAGATTTGCTGAGCTGAAGGCGACTCCGGGATGATGTCTGAACAAACGACGGTGTCATTTCCTGCCATTAGCACCAGTGATCTGTAGACAACTGAAGACAACAAACTTGTTATTACAGAGGTTTACAATCCAGGCATCAATCTAAATGGTTAATACTAGACCTACTGGCTTTGTCTGCTGCATCCCATTTGCCAATTAAAGGAACAGATATGGGATATCTTCTGATCTGGCAAATATATTGCAAGTTACAGGGTCCAGTCTAAAGCACAGCAACAGCAAGACTCCAAGACAAGAACTTCAGGGGCAATGACGTCAACAAAAAGCTTACAACCAATCAAATAGCCTCACCTATCATTTGCAACATAAAGACCACTGAATGACATTGACTATCTAGTTATTTCATTACAGTGCCACCTGACAGCGGGGTGGCAAGTGAACAGTCAGACCTTGAAGCTGATGTGCTGGAGTGTGAGCCACTTTGACAAGTGAATAGCAGGACTTTCCAGGTGTGCACTTGGTAGTACCTACCAAAAGTGATCAACAGGGTAAAGGACAACCAAGGCTCATCAATGCCCCAATGAACTCATTCATGCTAGCTGTGCTAGAAAGCAGTGGCAAACCATTTTGTTTTTTTTACTTATGGGGTTCTGCTCCTCATAAATTGAATTTTGACGTAAGTCAAAACCCCTTACATAAGCGTCTACTGTGTTTTGCCCTGGTGTCATTCCACTGACGGTCCACCAGAGGGAGACATTCACCCACCTGAGGCTCTGTATTGCATTTTTTGTAATGTTTTATTAAAGTTCCTTTCACTTTTAACACTGTTAAAAAAAGGCTGGGGTTTCGGGCAGTGTTGTAAGCACAAATTTTTGTAAGTTGAGTACATCATAAGTCGACGACCACTGCCCATCAGTAACTGGTGGTTATTCACTTCCATTACTTGTTCGTTATATTCAGTGTGTACCTGTGAAGTCTCCAGCCATCTGCAGGTGGGAGTCAGTGTACAGCTGTCTTTGGATAAGGCTGATGGAGCCATGTCTACTGGTCAGATCCCCCACTTCACAGGCCAGAGGAGTGAGCTGAGAACAGCTGGAGCTCTGTTGGGGTGAAGGGTGGAGTGATATGAGTCCTTGTAGTGTATACAGGACATGCAAATGACTGTCCATAATGTGTATAAACTACAGGTGGAAGAAAAAAAAATCAAGACATTGCGATGTTTTTTAGCATGGTATTGTATTGGGACATATTTTTCAAGTATGGATACAAGAGGTCCTCGATTTACGTCAAGGTTTCGTTTCTCAGAGTGTGACATAAGTCTGTAATGTAGAGAGGTCTATCATGTGGGGTGGCCTAAAATGTGGGGCGGCCTATAATGTGGAGAGAGCTATAATGTGGGGCGGTCTATAATGTGGGGTGGTTTATAATGTGGGCCGGTCTATAATGTGGGGCGGCCTATAATGTGGAGAGAGCTATAATGTGGGGCGGTCTATAATGTGGGGTGGTTTATAATGTGGGGCGGTCTATAATGTGGAGAGAGCTATAATGTGGGGCGGTCTATAATGTGGGGTGGTTTATAATGTGGGGCGGTCTATAATGTGGGGTGGTTTATAATGTGGGCCGGTCTATAATGTGGGGAGGTCTATAATGTGGGACGGTCTATAATGTGGGGAGGTCTATAAAGTGGGGCGGTCTGTAATGTGGGGCGGTCTATAATGTGGGGCGTCTATAATGTGGGGTGACCTATCGTTGGGGAAACAGTATTTGATTTTATTCCTTATTTTGTTGCTTAACTTTCTAAGCTCATGTTGTCTCTGTAAACACACTGAATGATAATGTACTAGATATTCCTGCCTTGCATAATTCTACAAAATATCAGCAAGTTCTAGAACATAATTTCCCACAGTCAGTGAAGAAACTGCCGGAAAAATAGATGAGATATTACAAGAAGACAACAATTCCCATACACTTGTTTGTATACTGTTATTACTCCATCACCTGTGCTGTCATGTTGAAAGGGTTGAAGGTTCCCCCACTTCCAGTACATCCAGCGGTCAGTCCTCCAGAGCGGCATTCAGTGATGGACCAGGAGGCTTCTGTGACCTGATCAAAGAGGTGGGATTAAAGCTACAGCAGTACAGCGCTCACTGTTTCGTGAGGTTGTGAGATGTTACTCACCCTAAGTGCTTTAGATGCACTGATATCCACCAGCAGGGTTACATCACTGTAGCTGCCATCAGGAAAGCTCTGCTGGGACTGATAACATGTGCAGTTCATTTATTACATTTAACATTTATAATATAATACAATATTCAAACAAGTCCAGAAGAAGTAGAAGTAGAAGTAATAGTAGTAGTAGTGATAGTAGTAGTAGCAGTAGTATCAGTAGTAGTAGAAGTAAAAGTAGTAGTAGTAGCCGTAGTAGCAGTAGTAGTAGAAGTAATAGTAGTAGTAGTAGTAGCAGTAATAAAATAAGTAATAGTAGTAGTAGTAGCAGTAGCAGTAGTAGTAGAAATAATAATTGTAGTAGTAGCAGTGGTAGTAGTAGTGATAGTAGTAGTATCAGTAGTAGTAGAAGTAAAACTAGTAGTAGTATTGGTAGTAGCAGTAGTAGTAGAAGTAATAGTAGTAGTAGTAGCAGTAGTAGTAGAAATAAAAGTAGTAGTAGTATCAGTAGTATTAGAAGTAAATGTAGTAGTAGTAGCAGTAGTAGTAGAAGTAAAAGTAGTAGTAGAAGCAGTAGTAATATAAGTAATAGAAGTAGTTGTAGCAGTAGTAGTAGAAGTAATAGTAGAAGTAGTAGTAGAAGTAATAATTGTAGTAGTAGCAGTAGTAGTAGAAGTAATAGTAGTAGTTGTAGCAGTAGTAGCAGTAGTAGTGGAAGTAATAGTAGTAGTACTAGCAGTAGTAGCAGCAGTAGTAGAATTAATAGTAATAGTAGTATTAATAGTATCAGTAGTAGTAGAAGTAATAGTAGCAGTAATAGAAGCAGTAGTAGTAGTAGTAGCAGAAGTAGTAGAAATAATAGTAGTAGTACTAGTAGTAGTACCAGTAGTAGCAGCAGTAGTAGTTTCAGTAGTAGTAGAAGTAATAGTAGTAGTAGTAGAGTAGTAGCAGCAGTAGTAGTAGAAGTAATAGTAGAAGTAGCAGTAGTAGTAGAAGTAATAGTAGTAGTAGTAGTAATAGTAGTAGTATTGGTAGTAGTAGTAATAGTAGGAGCAGTAATAGTAGTAATAGACGTTTTACTGCATCAGTAGCTATAATGCACCAGTCTGAGATTTGTAGGTTGAAATCTGCTGATTCCGATGTGGATACAGAACTTGGGACGATATCTGTTTGGATCATTTTGCATATAATTTCTATTTATTTCTATAAGCTTTAAAATAAGGTAAAATGAGAAAAAGGAAAGATTCAGTTTGGGTATTCTGGCATCACCTGAGAAAAAATGACATTATTAAACACCTGTCTGTCACATCTGTCACATCTGAACATCTGTCCAATGCCGATATTGTTTTCTGAAGCAAAGATTTGATGGTTCTGGTGTGGTTCCGACCCTGTTGGCCGGTTCTAACAGCAATGAGAAGAACGTTTTACACTGTGCAAGAGAAAGTGTCCACCTATAAGAAAGCACCAGCTCCCATTGTGGTTCTCCATGGTGCTATCCCTCCTACACTGGCCTGCGCCCTCCACTCCACGGAGCCGCGTCATCTTTTCCTGGCAGCTTTAAAGACACATCCCCTCTTCAGCTGGAGCTGGACTGAAGGGGAAAGCGACGCAACAAACATACGTCCACTGCTGCCAGCTGCATGAAAGTGCAGGATCTGTGTGTGCGGCTGTGTTTCTGTGTGTTAGGTTGAGCTGACCCTCATGCGTTGGTTTTTATTTGACTTGAGTCGACATTTGTTTTATGAACAGGTTGATTCAGAAAAAGTGCTTGAAACCATTAGTGTCCATATATGGTGTTGTTAATCTTGTGCACTGAGACTGATGTAAAGCTACTGGGCGTAACGCAAGCGTAAATATTGGTGCAACCTGACAATAAATGCACTTCTGCACAGATTTCCTTCCATGTTATTTACCTCATTAAGCTGCCCACCTCGCCTCTTGCCACTGTCACAAGTGTCAGGTGTATGCATTTCTCCCTCTATAACTCTATAGCCAAACTTGGGTTTGTGTTAGTGCTGTAGCGTAAAACGCGCTCAGTGATGCTAATTCTATATGTCGACTGCTATAGCTGCTGTGACACTAATGTACGATTGACCAATCACTGAAGCATCCTCGGTCTGCGCCATCAATCAACACAGGACACACTGCTGTTTTATTGGTCTGTCTGTCAATTTTCCACTTCCACTAGTACGACCAGTCGCATGTTACAGTTAAATTTCAGCCTGATTTCAGTACAGGGGAGGGTCCCAGGGGGACGTATGGCGATTCGTGGTTACGTCACAGGCGATTGTCTGTCTGTAGTAGAATGCAGTTGATTGCCTACTGAATGCTTTACAGTAATACGGGACTGCCATGAGAGAGACTGGTGTTAGCTGTAGGTGTGCTACTCGTTCATGCATGTTGCCAGCTGTTCAATAAAGCTTCTGCAGCATTATTACATGCATGAGTTGCATTCCCTGACTGGCAAGTTAAAAAATGTAAAAAAAAAATTGCATCTATCTTGGCAATAACTCGACAGAGATGCAGCAGAATATCGCAGACGTTTTTGCTGCTCAAATTCATCCCGTTAGTCGGCATACGGCACTAAGCCGTTTCGATAACTTGCCACCCCGCCTGTCGCCAAATTTAGGGCCCTGGCCAATAGGGGCGAGCTAACAGAGTTTGACTGTATACCTTTCTGAGGTTCTGGGACTATCATCATTTAGGCCTTTTAACAGTGATGTGTGAGGTTCTTGCAATGAAGGTCAACTGAAGACCAACACATGTTCATTACCATGGTTATCGTCCCATTCATGCTGCCATTAAATGTTGCTTTAGCAATGACCCAGTGTGCGTCCGAAGAGTTTTGGGCTATAATATCAGCACACTGCATTCTGGAGGATGAAACAAACAAACAAACAAACAAACAAACACCAGAGAAGACAGATTAAGCCTCATTTGAAACTTTTCTGGTCTAAGAAACTATAGATCAGAGGTCCCCAACTTTTTTCGCACCACGGGCCGGTTTAATGTCAGACAGTATTTTCACGGAACGGCCTTTAAGGTGTCGCGGATAAAAACAACAAAATAAAATGATACGACCAACACAAAAACTGTGGTATTGTGTAAA
>JBBIGC010072239.1:0-10671 GCA_037576955.1 Lepidarchus adonis
GTGTGTGTATATATATGTGTGTGTGTGTGTGTGTGTGTGTGTGTGTGAGAGAGAGAGAGAGAGAGAGAGAGAGAGATCAGAGAATGTCACCAGTTTTTTATCAGTCACCATTTTTGACTTCCCCTTCTCTTTGCTGTAGCTGATCAAACTCTTCAGCAGTTCAGCACTACTATTCTGGACTGTGGAAATGCATCCTCATTCAGCAGCATATGTACCGGAGTGATACCTTTACAACAGGTCTGAAATGCACTCATTTTTAACACTTCCTAAAATGCATTATATGGTTTAAAAAGCATGGAAAGTTCATTGAGGTTTGCCCAAAAAATGTCAATTGTATTAGAACAGGACAAGGTGGAGAGCTCCAATCAAGAAAGTGCAATCAAGATTTTAATCTGTAATCCAAAATCGGAATCCAGAAAAATGTGTGGTAGCCTAGGGTGAAAGACCACTTCCGCTTTATAATGACAAAGTGGGCCCTCCTGTTCTTATGGGCGCACTTGAAACACTGCTCCCCGGCTTCCGACCTGGCACTCTCCATTTTCTTTTTGCCAGCATTCGGGCGTCCCACCACAGGCCTGCCCAATGAAACCATTCCTTCAAGGACAGAACCATCTTCCATCCTCGTGCATGGCCCAGAGCCTGGTGATACTTTTCCCAAAGCAGTTGGCGTTCCTGCTGAGGGACCATGATTGTCCCCCCACCTCCATCCTCTGCCAGGGCTTGACGCACCAGTACCCCCTGTATAATCTTCAAATGGGGCCATTACCCCAGCAACCACCAGCCTGTCTGGTTTAATGCTTTCCTAGCCTCCACAGTTGGCTGCACCCCTGAAGACAACCAACTGCATACCTAGGCCAGAATTGGATCCTGCCCCTGCTACTCAGCCCAATCTACCTCCTCCCATAGTGGGGCCACTGTCATCCCTTCTGATTGCCATGACAGGGCATCTGCATTCTGGTGTTCACTCCCCAGCTTGTGAACTGAAATTGAAGGATGCTAGCTTGCTGGGACATCGCTGCTCCACGGCCCACAGCTTTGCTGTCTTCAGGTGCAGGAGGGGTATGATCAGTTAATTCAAACCCCAGATATAGTCTTTAAACTTTTCAGCTACCGCCCACTTCAGGGCCAACAGCTCCAACTTGAAGGCACTGTAGTTCTGATCATTCCTCTCTGTGTCATGGAGACTTTGGCTTGCATAGGTGATCACCCTTCACATCCCCTCTACACCTGGGTCAGCATCGCTCCCAAACCTTGGAAGCTAGCATTGGTGAAGAGATGTAACGACAGGGAATAGTCAGTGTAGGTGAACACAACTGGACCTCCAGAAGGGCCTGCTGTTTCACACTCCTCCGTTCAGTCCACCTTCTGCTGAGAGGTCACCCCTGTCCCTCTCAGTAGTCCATGGAGTGAGGCTACTTTCCCTACAAACTGTCGCCAATAGCCCACAAGCCCCCAAAATGAGTGTACCTCCTTTCAGTCTTGAACAGCCTCTGTCTACTCAAGGTCCATCAATACCCCCTCCTGGCTGACTAAATGGCTGTAACACACCCACCACTGGAAGAGCCGACACTTCTCTGCCTGAAGCTTTAACCCAAGGGCCTCTAATTGCCTGAAAACCCTCTCCAAGTATTCCACGTGTCTCCTGGAATCAGGGGAATACATGATCACATCATCCAAATAAATCATCAGATAGTCATACACTTGCTTACATAAACATAATTGCATCAACTGCTGGAATGTAGTGGGGGCATTTTAAATTCCATATGGCATTCTTTCGAACTGAAAGAGGCCCATGGGTGTAAAGAAGACTTGGCAGGACAGACCAATAACATTCTCAGATCGGGGCCGCCTCCCCCATTTGGATCCCGTGATATACAGTATCAGTTCGCCCATGATCATCTTTGTCCCTGAAAAACACCGGTCGCCACTTCTGTAAAAGCACCTTTAACTGTTGCTCTTCTTCAGACAGCAAATCCTCACCTCCTACAGCTAGGGCCTGTTACTGCTCTGGGAGGGTCCCTGCCACAGGCCTGACCTCGACAGTCACCACGTCCTTCCTTGGGGGACAGCTCCTTCTGTGGTTGGATGCTCTTGGCAGTGATCCACTCTTTTTGGGCGAGGGAACGCCAAGGAGTGAGTTCCACTAGGTATAGGTGGAAGTTGCAGATTCAAAGTGGCAACTTTCCTCCGCTGCTGTCCCCACAATCAGTACTTGTTCCCCTTCTACACTCACCCTTAGGGCACATCTGCCCACACCAGGACTTCCGTAGCTGGCTGCAGCACCCATGGCTTCAATGTCTGGCAGCTTGGGTGTCCATAGTGGCCCCCTGGTCCACCTCAAGACGTCAACACATGGTGAAACCCCGGTCTCACTCTCATTAGTCACCTTTTGGGAGCATAGATCTTAACAAGGGTTAGCTTGCCCCTTGTGCTTGGAGCACCTCTTAACAATGTCTAATCACATTCATGACTTAAATCCCATATGGGCCTGGCAAGTCACTGCTGTGAAGTCCAGCACTGCATAGCTCACGTGTGAGAGCATCAGACTATTCATGGCCGAGAAGGTCAGCCATGACCCCTCACTCAATATGACAATAATGTCTCTGCAAAGCCACTGTGATCCTGCCTGCTGCTCCTGTACTCTCATTTGTCGCCAGCACACGGGTTCAGTTCCAATCTGCCTTTCAGTCCCTCTTGTGCATTTAGCACCCTTCCAGCCACGCACTGGGAATTACATGGAATTGAAGCTCACTCCGTTGTCGATCCAGCTCCAACTCGCCCTTCTGCTGCCTGGACGTTGTGAGATGACAGAAAACCAGCTCAAACTATTGCCCCACAACCCAGCCCAAACTATACTAGCCACACACATGCAGTACAGCAAAACCACTTTCCTTTCTCTAGGCTGGGAACACTGAATAGCCCATCTTTCTCTATCCCTCACTCCCTCTTGTCAGCGTCACTCGCCTCCCATGCCTCTGCTGTCAGTGTCGAGAATCTGTACCCACAACTGGTCCTCACTAAGTGCACCAAACTCTGCGGGCTGCCATCTTAATAAGCAGTGAGCCCACCTCCTTTCAGCCAATCACTCACAGCCAATCGCTGCAGCCAGGAGCATACGGCAAGGTCCCCTTAGTTATCCAAAGGCTGCCTGCACAAAATAAACCAAACCAAAACTGAACACCCACAGAAAACACAACACAGCCCCAAATGAAAAAGAACTGTCCCATTGTGGGACGGATATTCTTAATTGAGGCTGTTTGGTAATCTGCTTGTAGATCTTGTTGTTTCTTCTCTCAGCACCAGATCCTGAATCTGGGACCTTACAAGGAGTATATCGTTTTGCAATACTCAACTCTGATTTGTAAACTTCTTATTATTCGTGTTCATCTTATATCGCCACCTTTGTCTAAAAGTTACAGTTTTGGAACTAGAAGGTTTTGCAGTACTGCAGTACGTATGTGGATAGGTCTATGGTCAATGAGATGCTGTTACTGAATGAGTTTTGATAGACCAGACAGGAAGAGTGAGAACATCAACAATTTATAAGACAAAAAATAGACCCAGTCCCCAAGGTGGAGACAGAGCAAGAAGAATTCTTACGTCTCTTTCCCCCCTTTCTTTTCTCAGACTGATATAGGAGGCCCTCTCATGTGTAAAATTGGCCAATCATGGGTCCAGGCTGGAGTTTTGACCATGATAAGTAGCAGCACCAAGTCACCTTCTGCAGCAAATGTTCAGGTCTTCACTAAAACTTCAAACTTCTCATCCTTCCTGCAGGGTGAGATGGGAACCTTCCCTCCCAAAGCTAACACCACATCTTCTACAGCCACTGTCAGTTCCTTGGCAACTGAGTCATCCTCATTCCTCTCTGTCACCACTCTCTTTCTACTCTCACTGTCTGCTCTCATTCAGATGTTCAGTTAAGAATTAAAATTTCTTATCATAAATACTCAGGCAAAAGTAAATCTTAACATCAGATAAAATGACGAAAATGTTTACATATCTCCATTACTGGGACTTTTCAAAAGGTAGAAATTGAATTCATGGAAAATATTATATTGACCTCATATGGTAAATGTCATGCTCTTGGGCTTGAGTTATAGAGAGGAGACTATGAGAGGACAGATTCCGTTTTAACGCTAAAAGCCCTGGACTCTATGATAAAGATTGTATGGGTCTCCCCTCTCACTGCCAGCCCACATATCCGCCCACAGACCAGCCCACCGCTTCAGGACTATTTGCGCCCTTTGTTATGTTAAGGGTTTGAGGAAAGTGACTGGAATGTGACTTAGAAATCCTCCCCTCTTCTGCAAGACACCAGCGTTAAGCTGGAGTGAGACAGGAGATGTGCTCTGGACTGAGGAGAGGGTTTACCATCAAGAGTACATGATGCGAATAAATGCTGAGTGTTTACTCATTTCAAATTGGTTCATTCTGAATCAGTGCGCGTTGTCAAGCAAAAGTGTGAAACCGTTTCACTTAGACGAGAGCGTAAATGAGCAGTCACAAGTGAATGTAACTTGTTGAGTTGAGCTGTTAATGCTCTAAGTGAAATGGTTTTGCGGCCAATATGAAGACAGCAGACATGGGTGGAACAGATAAAGTGTCCTGCCAGGGAGCAACAAAAACCAACGGGCAAAACACAGAGACACAGAGGAGTGCTGGGAATGAGGCAAGTGAGTGTGGCTACAAAGGGAAACATGGGAAAATCACTACAGGAACACAGGTTGGGGAGGAACAAGAAAGCAGGGAAACCCAGAAGAAGGGGAGAGTGTGGGGAAATTTCAGGGAGGGGACCAGAAAGCAGGGAAGGAAAACTGGTGAAGGAAGGGGAGGACAGTGCCTCCCCTGGTGGCCCCAATCATTTTAATACAAAATATTAACCATTCCTACGATTTTGTATTTGTCTACACTACATTGCTGAGCTGATCATAGAAGCCAAGCAGACCCAATGATGACCCATGTTCAGCTTTCTGACAAAGGCCACCAGAATCTGAAAGTCCTGCTATTTCAAAGAAGTTGAGAAACCATACACCCTAACAATCTTGCATGCATGGGGATAGCATCTTATGGTTGACATGGAGACTTTGTGACCCCAGTATAGCACTCTTTTGTGTTGTTCTCCAACAGTGAACTATGGAGATTTTTTTTACTTCTTTCACCATTCTCTTCACTGCGTGTGGTGACAAGATCAACTTGGGGCCTCATCCAGCCTTGTTTGTCACGGTTCCAGTTGTTTAAACTTTATTATTTATCTGATGGTAGATGCAGGCAGGTTTAGGTGAACCTAACTTATGAACGTCAACACACATCTGCCTTACTTGAATGGCCTGTTCTCTTGTCTTTCCCATACTGAAGAGTGGCTAAGGGCAATAGGATTCTGTCATTGTTACTATACTCATGTCATATTTATAACCCAGGGAGTATAATTGTATTAATTCATTAAAAGTTCCTATTTACTCTCACCAGCTTTAAAAACTACAAATGACAAAAATGCTTCAATTATATTTAGTTTACAGGAATTGTTATGGATGGTTGTGGCACACATGATTTCATGTAAAAATATATTTTTAATGTGGGATTTTTTTTTCCAATAAATAAATGTACTTTAAGTTTGTCTTTTTTATGTTGTGAGCTTATATCTTTTGGGAAAAAAATTATTAGAAGCCTAAGAACACACCTTGTATCTGAGTTTACATTAGTCTTTATGGGTTTATTAAGTGCAAGTTAAACTTGCTTGCTCAATAATGATGCAGTAAAGTAAAAACATTGTGAAGCCCACTGTACATTGTGCAAGATGCTAAAGTTGTGCAAGAGTTTTGTAAAGGCACTGAAGTCACATGATAGATCAGAAAAACATAAAATCACAGCAAAAATTCTCCAGAAAACATACAGCATTGTAAGGTTTTTCTGGTACTCTGGCTAAACGTGACCATCTCTTCACTCCTCTTTAGTGCAGAAGTTGATGAAAACTACAGAAACCCTGTCCCTTGACTGTTTACCTGTTCAGAAATGTTTTTCTGCATTAAGAAGTGCCCTGAGTTTCCTCAGGAATTTAATTGGTGGAACACTTCACACATTTTAGTATGAACACTACTGGCATGATGGCCTGTTTTTTTTTGTGCGCGCCCATGCTGCCCCGACGTTGTGCCAGTGCGTTTTGGGATTGCATGGCGTAATCATTGATGATGGGTCGTTCTTGGGACTCGGGAATAACGACACAAATTGGGAGTGGTTAGTTCAGTCACGCATGCGCATTTGCGCGCCATCCTATAGTTTCTGTATTGGAATTATTGATTCATCTGTTTCGAGTCTTCGGGTTTTCTGAGTCGTTCGTTCATCACGTCACAGCCCCAGTTAACATTACATGGCTGTCACGTGATGAACGAACGATTGGAAGTTCAAACCCGAAGACTCGAGAGATGAACTAATCAATACAACACCAGTTCTGGCTGCATGGGTTAAGCTTATAGGGCAGTCATGTGATGAATGAACGACTCGAACCGAAAGATAAGAGGCGAGTTGAGGGAATCATAGATTAAAGATGCAGGTAAATAATTAATTAATCTTTTCTGTTTCTTATAGCATTAAAGTTTGGTCTCGTTTGTAGTGTAAGCAGTAGATGTGTTAGGGAGGTAACAGGTAACATATTAATTTTATTTTGCTAAAATGAACGAGATGACTCGAAAAAAGATTCGTTCATTTTGCTGAACGTGACTCAAAGGTCAGAGTTGGTAGAATGATCCGAACTTCCCGTCAATAGTAATGATCGGCTGAGTGGGATAGAGGAGGACCACCCATTTATGCCATTTCCTCTCTCGTGCTCTCTTTCTCTCTCTTTCGATGCCGCTGGAAGTGGGGAATGGAGCGCCACAGGTTTTTACTATGTACCGTGGTTGAATGTCTCACCCCTGCTTTTCTTCTCCTCCTTAAATGTAGCGGTGGTTTATTGTGACATTGACTGTATGGTTCTATGGTGTCCTTCTGTGTGAATAAACGGTGAGCACATACGTTTTAAAGTTCTGTTTTTCTCTCCATCTACGCCATGCCTGAGGGGCAGAACTCTACAATGGGCACAGATAGGTTTTCTATTGCGCATTTGTGGGGAGTAAGTGTGCCCTCAATAGCAGGACATCTAATAAGCAGATCACAAAATAAAACAAAATAAAAAAACAGACAAACACAAAATCACCAGACATTATGAAACAAACCTAACCAATGCGTTATCTAAATTCTATCACACCCATATATGTGGGAAGTGAGCGTGACGGCCGTCAGTGCTTCCAAACAAAGCACATTTCATTCATAATATTGTCAATCCAAGCTCATTATGTCACATTTCTTCATGGGTTGTGCAAATTTGCACAAAAAACCCTATACAAACGGAATCTGCACACTAAGTTGTTGGGGGGGAGGGGGGGGGGGTTACGTGTTGATACTGGAGTGCAAAATTAACACAGATGGATGATGGACAAGAAAAGATCAAAGCCATCAGGTGTTCAGTTTAGAAAAAAGAACGAGCAAAAGATAAGGTAAGCAGATGTGTCATTGGATAATGGCAGGTATTATGTATGACGTATCCTGACACAATAAAACATTATTTAGTAGGAATAGGGTAAACTTCTGTTTACGTTTGTTAACCACTTGGCTACAATAGTAAACAGTAGACAGACAGTAGCCACTGATGTGGCTTATTTCATCTTTTGGATCTTTTGGAAAACTAAACAGAAATATCCTCTAAAAAGAACACATAAAAATAAATGGAAACAGAAAACACTCATGCAAAAAAAACCCCAAAAACACAGAAACAACCAGATGCACTCTGAATAGGTGGCCACGCCTCCACCTTAGCCTCAGACCCGTCACAATATCAATTACTATTCTACGCTAAACCCGGATGCTACTATGCTGTTGTAGTCAAGCTGACTCAGCAAAAAAGCATAAATCCTTTAAACTATTAAGCTACATTATTTAGGAAAGTTATCTTACTGTAATGCATTACTTCCAAACACTGATGTGATAGTCTGTTCAGTAAAATGTTTGTTATACATATAATTCTGAATATTTGATAAATTGGGCAAAATTATATGAGTTATAAGTTTTAATTATGATGCATGCATGTTTTAGAGTTTTATATTGGGTTTCTATTCAGGGGTTCTTCTGAAATATTTTGGAGCACCCTCTGCCACTGCCACTGCTCAAGATGAGTCTCACTGCTATCATTCAGTCTCTCGCAATCTGAAATTTAGCACTATAGGAAAAAAGAAATATTGTTTTCTCCATCAAATTGCAAATTGCAAATTAATCATGTCCAGAAAGGCAATTGCAGTCACACCATCTCGGTCACCATGCAAACTCATGGATTTGTTGGGTAGCAAGATCAATAATGGTTCATGATATCAAGCTGGCAAAGTTTTTCTCCGTAAATCTAAACAAGGGTGTTCAAGCCAGGCTCCTGGAACTGAATTCTAGAGCTCTCTTTGTTCCCTGTGTAGCTTATACACTGAATTTAATTGTGGCTGATGCTGCAAAGGAATCTATTGATGCCACAAGTTACATTTACATTTATTCATTTGGCTGACGCTTTTTTTTCCAAAGCGACTTCCAGGTACAGGAACAATCAAGCATAAATTCAGACATGACAATACTGAGGTGCGAGTTACAGGGAGTTCAATACAATCTTCTTAGTCATAGAAAACAGTGCAGGTGCTACTTTGGGATTTTGCAAAAACTTTACAATTTGTTTTCAGCCCCCAATCAGAGAAGGACCATCCTGAAAAAAACATACTAACCTTACACTAATGTGGTCTGAAACAAGGTGGGAAAGTAAGATCAACAGCACTGAGCCCCTGAGGTACCAAGCATCTGCAGTGAGAAAGGCTATGAATGAGGTGAGAGACCACACCAAAGACCCAGTCATAAAGATTGAGGCCCAGTTTTTGTCTGAGGAGGTGGGATCAAACAGATTCAGCCTTTGTACAGTGGTGTGGTATGACCAAACCCACCATGTGAGCAAGCTCATGCAGTCTCCCAACATGCATGTGGATGGAGCGGTCAATGTCCTCAAAAAGACATTGGGCAAAAAAGGGCAACAGGCTTTGAACCTGCACAAATGTCAGCCAAGGATATGTGTGAGGACATGAACGTAAAGGCTGTTCTGCAACAGAAAAGATCTACAAAACAGCACTTCTTTTACAAATCATTTGATAAGCCATTAAGTGATGACCTAAAGAAGCTGGAGGTGACCTTTTAAAATATTGTTGTTGATGCTGCAGTGTCTTCCATCCAAGAGAGATTCAAAAACAGTTCCTCATGTGTCTGTGTGAAAAGGCTGTGCCGCAGTCAGTGAAAAACTGACCAGCAGCTTACAGAAAATATCAGCTTGAATTAATGATTCCTGCTTAACCTTGAATACAAAAAAAAAACAAAGTGTGTTTGCTTTTCAGTAAGGAAAATTTCAGACACCCTGCAAGTTCAAATTAACGGGAACTGTATTGAACATGTATCAGAGGAAAAATATTTTATATAAAAAGCCTGTCAGATTTCACCATTGTAAAATTTTATCTTCAGCATTTTAGATTTTTAAAATTTTTACTTTTTAAAACTGATTTTCAAATGTCTCAATGGCCTTGCACCCAAACCACTAAATTACTGTATAAAACCATTATATAGCTGCAGTAGATCTACCAGAGCAGCCTCAAGTGGGAAATGCAAAGTCCCTTTTCGTCAAACCTCTTTTGCTCAAAGTGCTTTCTCTGTGAGTGGGGCGGGATTTCCTGCGCATTTAAAATCTGACTGGATTCAGTATTTTTAAGAAACAAACAAAACTTTACCTGCAAAACTAAAAACAAAGCTGTAATCATGTTTAATATGTTGCTTGTATCTCTGCTGTATCTGCTTATAACTGGATAGGTTGTTAGTATCATTGTCAACTTTTTTATTATCATGATAATTGTTGTATATTAGATATACTGGTCAAAAAAGCCTATCTAGGGACAAGTGCTGCAAATTAGCTCATACTATAAGCACCGTGATGCATGCATGGGACTGCTGCTTTGTTCAGTTTGTCCATGTTATTATGTATCTGTCCCTATAAAATAAACTTAATAAATAAATAAATAAATAAATAAATAAATATTTCAGACTTTGATGCCAGAGATTATTAAATATGTTATGTAGTATAGATTTTTCAGTATTCACAATAGTTCATGACGTGAAAACGGTTTTGCAGCAAGAGCGCTGCTCTTTGAGCCTCATGGCTTCCATCCACTCTCTCTCCTTCCCTTCCTCTCCCGTTGATGTTGCTGACTAGAGGCAGCTAAATATTTAAATGACGCATGGAAGACAGTATCATATGTGCTTTTCCAAAACTTTTAACTTATTGTGCTACATAAAAAGATGAGAGAGGTCTGTAATGTTCATCATCGGTACACTTTAACTGTGAGAAACCGATTGTAAAAAAAATCCAGGAAATCACATTGTATGATTTTTAAAGAATTTATTTGTATAATGGTGCAGAAAATAGTATTTACAAACACCTACAAACAAGCAAGAATTCTGGCCCTCACAGAACTGTTACTTCTTTTTTAAGAACCTCTTCTATCCTCCACTCGTTACCTGTATTAATGGCACCTGTTTGAACTCGTTATCTGTATAAAAGACACCTGTCCA
>JBBIGC010072249.1:0-10670 GCA_037576955.1 Lepidarchus adonis
AGGAAATTACGCAATCATTAAGTACTCATAAACAAAGATTTTGATGTCTCCCTAGGTCACAGGAAACTAACTCCAACGATGATGTCTATGAAGACGTGGTAGTCAAGAAACCTAAAACCCTAAAGAAACCAAGCAAAGAAACTCCAATGAGTATGAAAACCCATCATTTTACCTAAAGTTGTCAAAGTTTTTCAGAGTTTGTACTGAAAGTGGTTGGTATATCTGTTGCTAGGCTCTAGTTTTATCCTGGTGCTTGTAGATATCTCTTCTCTGTGTTCTTTGTCAAGCTGTTTAAAGCATAGAGATCTCTTCTGTCATGGAATAGTGACCTACTGAAAGTGTTAACAGATGTTAGATTAGTGTCTGCTCCAGATAAGTGACTATGAAGTATGAGAATAGGAGAAAACTGTTTTGTTTTACTTGGTGCAATATTGTAGACAAAAGATTTGACATATGATGGACTTATCTGTTTGTTGTAGATCCCTATGCTGATTCATCTGTTGTGGTAAGAGCTTTTTCTGTTTTTTCGTCAATTTACAATACTTACTTCTAGTTCTTTTTATTTATATTGTCAAAATAATGTATGTTAGTATTGTTTTTTGTCTGGAGACCCAATGAGATGATCCATTTGGCTTGATTTGATCATTATTAGCTTGTTATTATGCTATGTATTGTAGCGGATACTAAAGAAAATTGGACAGACTTGTTCCTTAGTTAATTTCTAAGTGCAGTCTTTTAATGGAGGTGTGATTTTTTTCTTTCACTTCATCAAATGTCTTCATTTTCAGAATGATGAGTCTTCCAGGAAAACCTTGTTTGCCAAGTATGTTGTAATATTTTGTTTCATCTGTTGACAGTGTTCTTGCCTCTTTCTATTACTCTTCAACGTTCAAAACAATGATATAACATGATTTTATATATAATTTCCCAGAAAGAGAGCAAGCCAAGAAGAAAAGGAACTGAAGAGGAAGGAGAAACAGAAGGAGAAAGAAAGAGAGAAGGAGAAGGAAAGGAATGAGCAGAAGGAGAAGGAAAAAGAAAAGAAGGAGCAGAAAGACAAAGAGAAGGAAAAGGAAAAGAAGGAGCAGAAGGAAAAGGAAAAGAAGGAGCAGAAGGAGAAAGAGAAGGAAAAAGAAAAGAAAGAGCAGAAAGATAAAGAGAAAGAAAAGGAAAAGAAGGAGCAGAAAGACAAGGACAAAGAAAAGGAGATTAAGGAGAAAGAAAAAGAGAAGAAAGAACACAAGGACAAGGAAAAAGAAAAGAAGGGACAAAAAGAGAAGGGGAGAGAAAAGAAAGAACAGAAAGAGAAGGAGAAGAGGGAAAATGAAATGAAGAAAAAATTCAAGGTAAGGACATGCAGTGATGAACAACGTTGCCCTTAAAAACAGCATGTTAAATGACAGCACACTTTTAGTTTTAGAATTATTCTAACACAGCATTTCTTTTACAGTTGTTACTTTTTGAATTGAACTGCAATGTGTTCACTATGGAAGGATTTTTTAAATTCTCCTCTACACACAAACTGTCTCATTCTCTCTCTGTCTCTCTCTTTCTCTGTCTGTCTATCTTTCTCGCTCACTTTGCCTCTCATGTTTTAGTCTCTCACTTGTTTCTCTTTGTAGATTACAGGAGAGGAAGAGGCAATGTACCAAGCCAAAGTGAGGGAGACCAGTAAAGGCCGTAAAAATGACCTGGCGGTGAAAGCTGGAGAGACCATCAGCATCGTTCGCACCACAGACTGTCCTAAAGGAAAGTGGCTGGCCAGAGACAGCGAGAACAAATGTGAGTCAGCCCAAAACACAGCCCATAAATAAACAGCAAATGTAGAATTAGTTATTAACTCAGTCTCACGAGCATTTCAGTTATGACAGAATATACCACATAATTCATAGCTACTACCATTGCAAATTTATGGTAATTAATTACTGTTTATTGTTTTCGGTATAAAGCAGTTGTGTATGTAGAAATGATTCCACTGAAATTCCATTATTTTTTAATTTTGTGTAGAAATTTAAAAATAAAGGATATTTCTGGTATTGTGAACAAACCTGCAGAAGTTTTAATAAAACTAATAACTAATCACATTTCAGGGCAAATATCACAGATATGTGTAATTAATTAATATTTAGTTTCCGAAATATTGAGAAAAATGACTTATAGTATTTCTTATATATAAAGGTATTGAATGAATTACATTGACAAATTATTCTTTTTTAAATGTGTACTTTACACAATGTGTCCATATATCTTCACTCTGCAATATCATGTACACCAGTGGTGCCCAAAGTCGGCCTTGGAGGATCCATCATGGTTTGGTAGTTCTCCTCCTCAGATAATCTCACTAAACCTGGCAATTAACAGATGTGCTTCATCAGGGAAACGACCAAACTGTGCTGGACCCTCCAGGTCTGAGCTGGACACCCCTGTTATACATGCGCACAAATACAAGATAATAAATCTACACTGTAATCAACAGTGTGAAATGAAGAACTGTAATGGTAATGACCCTTGTGTGGCTGCTTTAGAGCTTCATATTCTATTGGCAGTGCTTTTTTATGAGTGTTAATCCCTACCGTGTTACTTGTGTGTGTTGGTATCGTTATCAGATGGGTATATTCCTGTGGAGAGTGTAGAGCTGGATATCCAGGAGATGGTGGAACTGGGGAAAAGAACTAAAGTAACCAACAGCAATGGGTTCATAGACCCAGAGGTTGTCAGTGCAGGCAGCAGGTAATATCCATACCTTCCTTTTATTCACTTGGCTCCCATCCATTATAGTTTGTAAAATATTACATTATAGAATGTAAAATGTTGCCTTAACCTAATTGGTTAACATTATTTGATTAGTTTAATAATAGCATTCAAAAATAAACATTTATGTTCTTATATCTGTTGTTTGTGCAGATCATCAAACCATTACATCGTGCAGCAAGAAAGCTGTAAGTCAGTTTTATTGAGTGGAATGGGGCTTGAAAGTGTGTGAAATTGGGCTTAAGCATAGAGTAAAACATAGGTGTGGTCTTTTCAATATATAGTGATATATTGAGATAAATGTTGATATGGAAATGTGTTTTAGTCACGGATGACAGTGAGGAATGGTGTGATGATGACGATCCCCCGTTTACTCCAACTGACAACACAGATCTGTAAGTATTGAAAAAAGTATGTTTTTGTATTTCCTTATATATTTTTTTTTTTCTTATATGCTCTCTATAAATAGGACTTTTATTTTGTTTTGATGCTTGTGCCTTGATAAAATGCTTCACTTACTTTCAGAGTCTTGAATGAGGCAGTGCCTTCTCTGGAAGTGGGTGAGTCAATTAGGAAGCACATTCTTGTGAATTGCAGTAGATAAATATCTTCAAGAGTCATCCTGACATGGGAAATAATCATTAAGGGATGTTATTTATTAAAAATGCACTATTAAAATGGGTTCCTCTGAGTGGATCTTGGATGCAACAGTAGAATTTGGAAGCTGTGGTCACTTGCAGTGCTGAATACTTTACATCCATCAACACACTGTATCAGATTTAAAACCATACTAGATTAAATTAGACTGAGCTTTAGTAGAACAACGACCACCCTGTCTGTTGATTTCATTATGCTTTAATGTCTTTTGTCTTTCTGTTCAGTGTATGTATATAATTCCTTTCTTTATATCTCCCTTTTGTTTTAAAGTATATGTATAGTTATTATATTTTGTGTTTGTAGTTTATATTTTATATCTTTTTTTTAATTTTTACAAATGCACCAGGGTTGGGGGGCTGCGTGAAACACTATTTCAATACACTGTGTACTGTGTATACGGCTGTATTGACAATAAAAACCTCTTGAATCTTGAATCTTTAACCCCAAACCCTTTAGTAAACTAAAAATCTAACTTGTTTCTATATAATATTGACTTCTGTCTGTAACTGCTCTTTGTCTTCCATGCCTCAGTGCGTCCAGAGCCAGATTCAGTACAACAAGCACACACTGATGCAAATGATAACATTCTGTAAGTGTCATAATGACTCATATACTGTATTTTGCAAACTCATCTGTGTGCTCATTTGCTGAAATGGATGTTGTGTCTGTATTGTATGAACAGCTCCTTCTGTTTTCATAATTCCAGCAAAGATAGAACATAACTTTCTCATTCTTATGTTGTTGATGATGTTGTAAAGTGACTCAGTATGAAAGCGTTTGTAATAATATGTTTAATATGTATAATATGTTATAATTATTGCCACTTTTGGTAAAATGAGGGAAAAAAACTCATAAATATGTTTTTGTGATTAATAGACTACTCTGACACAAAAATATAAAAAAAACAAAATCCAAGCTTTAACTGAAAGACATCCAGTCTAAAAAAAAATAGTAGATATGTATATTTTTTGTTTAACAAAATAGTTATTTGTTTACCATTGCTGCCAACATTATTATGAATAACTGAGAGTCATCTTCTTGTGATCGATCAGACTGGGAGCAACCCTGCAAAGAAACCACTCCTTAGCATAGAACCTCTACAGGTTCTCCAGATATTTCTCTTTTAGCATCTCCAGCTCTCCAGCTGATTACATGAGAAATGTTTGCCTTTCTTAACCATTCTCCTGATTGTATTAGGGTAAAATTACATGCTTCATCTTCCAAACAGGTTTATTTCAAGCTGATAGTTTTTTATGTACAGATTGGTCATATGAAAAATCACACCTTCAAGGCCATAAAGTTAGAATCAGATGCACCATTTATTAGAACCTCCTGCAGGTATTACTTAAATCTCTAAACTAGTGTGTAGTGTCATCTGACCTGGATAGAATGAACTTTTTAAGGCCTGCAGAAAAACAGTTGTGAATCTGGCAAGAGAGTTATCTTTAGAAATTTCAAACCACAGCCAGTTTGTCCAGGACGACTTGCCTCTGAAAAACTGCTTTTTGGGAAAATATGTCTTGAAGAACCCAAACATTTCATCATGGTTTCTGTAGGTTACTCTTGCAACTGTTGGTGTAAAGGCATATGCCTACAACCAGACAGAAATCGGACAAATTAGACCTACATGGAAAACGTGAAACAATATTATAGCAAGACTATAGTTTGCCAAAGAAAAAATAGGCGAAGACCCGGACTGTTGGAATAATGTGCAGACAGGTGAAGCAAGGAAATTCGTTGGGTGGAGTGGTGGGGGAAATGTTACTCTCAGGATAATGACCTAATCCCAAGCAAATTCACTTAATAACAGATAAAAAAAAACAACGGCCCAGTCTAGGCTCACATGGTTAACATGGTTTTGTTCAAATATTTTTTGATAGTTATTTTTCTAATTGTACTTAAAGGTTGGATTTTCCCACATGTTTTTATTATGAGTTAATTAACAAACATTCATAACATTTTTATACAAATTTATTTACATATGCATTATACATTGTATTTTATATCAAGGACCCAATTATTATGGATCTAACTGTAAATAAAAAGCAGTGTAATTATTTCGTGTGTTACTTTTGCTAAAATATATCTGTGTTTGTTTCATTAACAATTCTTTTGAGAATTTTAGGCTAATCTTTACTTCTGCTTGTTAGCAAATTCAAAATAACTTCACACAAACTGCAATATGTCAATGTCTGGACTTATCACTTATTTGTATCATCCTGCATTGCAGAGCAAGAGAGGAAGCACTTCACAAACTGGCTAATTTCTTTGCACAGCCTAAAACACCTGCTACACTGAATAGAAACACAATGTAAGAATTGGTTCTTCTGCCTTGAAAATGAATTTCAATTCCTGTACAAACAGTCATGTAGTAAGAAATAATATGAAATGCTGAAATAAAACTGAAAGTCTTTGTGTTTTCTTATTGTTTTGTATGTGAAGAATTGAAGAACCAGAGCCAGGTAACCTGTGTTACTTTGTTTCAGAAAACTACTGAAATAATGAAAAGCATTCTGTAAAAGAACTGTTCAGCTTTACTAACGACATTTTTCTCTTGTTTTGACCCTTTCCCTTGTCTACGCAGAAGACTCACGAAACACGTACGTTTTCTCAGATTGTTGACATTCACACTCATATAAATACACATACACACTCCCCATCAATGAGTTGTCTAATTGTTCTGTTTGGCATGCTGTCCGGCCGGTTTAGCATGTCGAATGTGTAAAATGCTCCTGCTGGTTGTTTCACCGCACTGGCTCTGCACCCACATTGCTCTGTTTTTCTTTTAATCCTATAAAGATCTAAACAGGATGTAGATCTGCAGATACTTCCTCCTCCGGACCTATATGCAGACATTATCGCCGGAGAATCGGACGGCTTGAACTGCAGGTATTCGGATGAGATTATGTAATATAAACAGTCGCAAACCGAAGCTTGTGACCTGTATCTATGGGAGTGGAGAAGAAACATGCCTATGCTCTCAGTTCTAATGATTCCTGCTCTTTTCAGTTCATGCAGAATATCTGCTATAGAATAAATATTCAATTTTACAGCAAAACAGCGTTTAGAGAAATCACACCCCAAATTTCTTTACAATATGGGAAAAACCGAATCTTCTTTTTTTGCAGTGAAGATATGAGAAGTTATGAGAGCTCCTGAAGAAATTATATTACATTAAATAGAGACACTCAATTCAGAATGGGGGGTGACATTCAGAGATGGTGAGATGAAGCAAATGTTGACCCTATATAATTATCAGTGTGCCATATGCATCCCAGACTCCCAAAGGGCAAAATAGGCCTCTGTCCCTTTAAATGGGGAAAAGAAATACCTCTCTCCATCACACAGCATGGTCCTAACCAGCACAGGTGTTTGTTAATCGACAGTATTGGCAGTCAGAGCTCTTTTCATTAGTAGACTTAAACCTCCCTAAGTTGGTAGCACCATGTGCTATGGAGAGATAGTGAGAGAAACTGGCCATAGCCTAAAATTGGGGGTGGGGTGGGGTGCTATGTAGACCTAGAGATCATAACATGGTGAGACACTCAGTGTAGTGTCAATTGTGAACCTAAAAACAAATGATATATGAAATGCAGTTACTATTACATTATTATACAACCCTGCATACTTTTAATAACTGTTGCTCTTCCTTCAACAGTTGATCTGCAGTGGATGTTCTGCGAGACCTCAGGACACCAACCCAAACTTGCCTCAACAAATTACACATGATTTGCTACATCTGGAGGTGTATTGTGAAAGAACGCAGGAACTGTTCCTCCCCCTGGCTGCACTGAAAGAATGCTGTCAGGTGTGTAGAAAAAGTGATGCATGGGGAATGCGCATGGCGTGCATGTTAAAGGCAGGACTTCCTTTAATTGCTGTTTTGTGTTGTTGAAGTATAAATTGATGGTGGGATGACGTTATCCCCTCCCTTCCTTCACCTGGGCTCTATGACTTTCACTCTATGACTTTGGCTGTGAATATAAAAGGGTTATAACAGCCAAAGCTAAAATAAAGAGAAAATATAAAGCTTATTTAGACGAGTTGGTGCCAGCTGAAGGATGACATCATCCACTTTTTCTTTGACATATTTGCATGAAGCATGTTCTGATAAATGGATCGGTTTCTTTTTGTTAGTTACTTTCATGTGAGCGAGAGCATTGGTTTACGGAGGTTTTCCCAGCGCACAGTTCATACAGGAGCTGGTGGGGGAAAGCTGGGTTGATTTCTGTTGTGCTTGATAAGTATTACACCCATTTTACTAGCCTTGTAATTAAATGTGTTATGTAATATGTCTAACAAGTGTTTTTTTTCTCTTTATCTGAGCTTATCTTGGTTTTCTGTGCAAGGTACTATTTTTCAGTCCTGTTCCTGTGTTTGGAAAACCCATGAATGGATTTGGTTGCTAGATTGATGATGTGTTTTCTGAATGATAAGTGCATTTCAGAGGGACCCTAGGATTGCAAAAGTGTTCTTTGTGAACAGGGGTTTTCAGGCTTGATGTGACACTGTATCCATATATATATATGTTACATTATGCATATTGATTTTCACTTTTTCCTATATAAGGATTGGAGAAAATATGCTGTGGATCAAATACAATTCAGTTTTATACTTATAATTTATAATTGTCTCATCAGACATGCTGACACAAATCAGACCCTGCGTTACGTCTGAAAACTCTCACACTGTGTATAGCTTTGTTTTGTTTGTGTTAATTATGCTTTAATCGGGTGATTCTAGCATTTGAGCTTTTAAAAAGAAGCTAAATTAATGGCATTTATTATTTCTTTATCAAAATAAATCTAAGTACAAAAGAACAATGCGTCCTGATATAGATGATATGTTATTCTACACTTCATCATTTATGAATATCTATACATTAGCCGTACTACATACAACAGTGCGTATACTATACCATAATACTGGAAAAGTGTCAGTAAAATAGCACTGAACCCATAGGTTAGTACAGTCATATAAATAATGCAAGGATTTGATATAATGTGTCATTATTTTTCTTCTCAGCAGTTTTAAATATTTTTTGTGTGGTAAATGACAATAATTACACTGATTTACATGCAGTGCATTGATATGAAAAGAACCTTTGTTTCAAACCCTGTTGTACATGTGCTAGCGATGGTAATAACCACACCACGATATGCATATACCATTTCTATTTACTTCTCCTTTTGTACAATAAATAATAAAGTGCAAATCAGAACAGGAACACCATGCAGTGCATAATTTGTGAAATTACAAACCACACGTACAGACAGAGATACACAGAGACATATACGTAGACAGAACACTGTCTCACACCAGGTACTTTCCACACACTTCAGAACAGGCAGCAAAAGAAAGTTCTTTTAAAAACAGCATAATGAAACTGCAGACACTGGTCGCACTGACTGCATTTCAGATCAGAATCGCGTTGCTGAGAGTGTCATTGTCATTGAGTGTTGATTGCACATTACAAACATTACAGAAATGCCCACAGTGGAGAAAAAAAGATTGCGGTAAATGTTTGAGAGCTTAACTTGGAGCAGCTTAACTGGGGAACAGTTAACAAAGTGAGATATCTCAGTAAACTGGGTTAGAACTGAGAACTGGTTTTTTTATCTCTGACTTGTTCCTATTACAGGTGTTCTAATAATCTTGTGGCTTGACTGAAGTTATAAGATCACTTAAGCTTGGCTTAAGTTATCTAGTTAACCGAGTGATTGTGAAAAACCTTCACTTTTATGATTGTTGAATGCCCATGTTCAATTCTTCAGCAATATTCAGTGTAAAGTTATATATTCAGCAGTAGGGGGCGACAGTTCCCCTTAGCTCTGTTATTTTGCTTCTCAAAAAGATGGCAACTGTTCCTCAGGGACTAACTATATATGCAGCGAGGTACGTTGGACCAGGACCAATATAGGGGTCCATGATGGTTATTTAAAAACCACTGCTGTGCGGTTATGCCCCCTCACCTACCACTCACCATCAGCAAGGAGGGTGGGAGGATTATAGAGTATATGTGAAGAATGTGCCCTACCAGGTTCTCGGCCTTCAGCTCAGTGGAATCCGCCGAGACATTTATAGTGACGTGCCAAGAAAAGCTAACAGCCCCAAGCACATTCTGAATCTTTTTCACAAAGCAAACTGCCTGCACTTTTCCTCTAGACAAAGTCATCTGATATTTCGGCATCCAAAACTGGCCAATCTCTACTCAACTTAAAAACTGCTCAGGTTACACGTTTCAGCACTTCACGGTTTGTAATTTGCATTGATTTTATATTCAGTTATGAATGGTGCATTGATTTCTAGGAGCCTTATTGTGTAACAGTAAAAGCACACAACAGAGTACAAAAAAAATGCCATGCATTCACCAAAAGCCAGTCCTTACTTAGTTACAGTACAAAAACAGAGGGCCAATGAGATTCAGGAGGACCATCTCATACACAAATACAGTAGCATTAAGGACACTATAGCTACAGGTTAAGTTTTTTGAAGAGATTAATGGAGTAACTATCCTAAGAGCATGCCAGCAATTATGCCAATACATTAAATTTAGGTACATTTAGGTCTTTTCCAACTAGGAAACTGATGACTGAAAGAATTTCTTTAGAACCAATGTTCCCTGGGGATAATACTACATGAGGGAAAAGTGAGTCATGAGATTTAGCTATTTAAGTGTTGTGACTCTGTCCACGTTGTGTTGTTTTTCCCTCCTGGCAATGCTGTAGTCTAATCACACAAGGTGTTGTCACCTTCCTGAACTCCTGTTGTCCCTCTTCATGATGTCATTCTTTTAACAAGTAGCCAGAGCCCTGGCTAGCAAACCATCAAAGGCCCTGACAGTAACATTCTATAAGTGAGGTTAAATAAATATACGTCTAATAAATAGATCTACTTTATGTATGCACACACACACGTACAGTCACACACACTAAACTTTTTAAAGCAGATCAGGAACAAAAGAGGATGTGTTCCGTTTAAGGCATCAGAGGAAAGTGTGCATCGTTTTAAGTGTTCTTGGCTTTAGTGTCACCATATCACCAAATACACCCCATCTCGGTCTCAGTGTGATCATATTTCAATCTGGAATAAATATGGAACCAATATGAAAGCAGTGTAGTTGTTCTGTGTTTTCCGAATAAACTAACTACACTGGTACTCTGTTAGCACTTTCCATCTCTCTCTCTCTCTCTCTCTCTCTCTCTCTCTCTCTCTCTCTCTCTCTCTCTCTTTTTTATATATATATATCAATACAGTGGCAA
>JBBIGC010072270.1:0-10670 GCA_037576955.1 Lepidarchus adonis
TAATATTATTAATAATAATAATAATAATAATAATAATAATAATAATAATAATAATAATAATAATAATAATAATAATATAGATTAATACATATATTTGCTCTGCAACAATCCATATAAAATATTACATTTTACTGTTTATAATTACTAGTATTATTTAAAATCCATAACTGCATTATTATTCTCTTATGATAAATATGTTGTGTTAATGCCATTAACAAAATATTTATTGGATAATTTAACATAATGTTTGGAAACTGTAATAACACAAACAGTGTTGAATATAAACCCATCAGTATTGATTATTAGAAAAATAAGAAAATCTTGAAATGATGCAGAATGTAAACATGACTGTGAAAGTCTAGTAAATAAAGTGCAGCTCAGTTTCACAAACACAGAACTCAGTACATTTGACAAAACTCTACACATAAGATACTACTACTATTATGATTATTAATATGATTATTATTACTATTATTGTTATTATTATTAATGACAATCCATAAACTATATTGTATTTTACTGTTTATAATTATTTTAACGTATAATTTTTATCCATCTTGTTTAGAATTTATTTTATATATTTTTTTTTATGTGTGGGTATATTCCATATTGTTTTATTCATTTATTAATTTGCATTATTACTCATCTCAAATAAATGTGTGTGTGAGAGAGGGTCAGCTCTGCTTTTCCTGCGTTTATGTGCTGATATCTCACAGCACATGCGCTCCATATGGCGCGAAAAGAATGCATTGAGTTGTTAACTTGCATTTACGCTCTCATTTAAGTGAAACAGCAACACGTACTGATGCACAGCGTGCGCTCAACAGGGAATCGAGCACTAACATCAACCAAATCTTTGTTTTGAACTCAGTGCTTCTCCTTGTCACATACTCTGTTAACGCAAGCTCTCTTTTCTGTCCAGATAGCATCTACTGCCCCACTCCAGCTTTCCACTGGCATGATGTTTGACCAGTAAAGACCAATTAAGCTGCCCCCCACCCCAACACAAACCCTTAGTGAGCTCCCCTCTGCCCTTGTCCTACAAGTCTCATACAGACAAAGTCAATCACTCTTCACGAGGTATGATGAAATCCAACTGATAGCTTGTGTCTCCTCACACACACATGAATGGACATGCTCAGAATGTAGAGGACCAGCAGGGAGGTACAAAACAACCTTGGGAAGAGGTACCCAAAGTTATAAAGCTGAGTTCGCCTGGTATAAGTAAGAATCCTCATAAGAAATCTGTGCTTCAGGCTAATGTATACAGGCAGGCAGGGACGCAAGGCACACACACACACGCACACACATACACACTGGACAGAACAGCAGAACCGCAAGAACAATATATTTAACACATGTCACCCAGTGCCCTCTATAATGTTTGGGACAAAGACATTTTTTTTTCCCTTTGATTTCCTTCTTTGTTCCTCAGTGCAAAAGTTTAAATCAAACAATTCAGAAGTGCACATAACAGACTTTAATTTAAAGTTCTTTTTTTATACCAGTTGGGACAAAGTTATGGTACAGTAGGTATATTAAAGCTATCATGTCTAGTACTTTGTTGTAGATCCCTTGCATGTTTGCCCATTCCCGATTTCTTAATTTTTTTCCATGTATGTCACACTATTAGTCAAAGACAACACAAGTAAACACAAAATGTGTTTTTTAAATGAAGGATTTTATTATTAATGTAGCCTGGAGTTCTTTTGTGACCTCTTGGATGAGTCGTCGCTGTGCTCTTGGGGTAATTTTGTTCGGCCGGCCACTCCTGGGACGGTTCACCACTGTTCTATATTTTTGCCATTTGTAGAAATGGCTCTCACTGTGGTTCACTGGTGTCCCAAAGCTTTAGAAATGGCTTTATAACCTTTTCCAAACTAATAGATCTCAATTACTTACTTTCTTATTTGTTCTTGATTTTTTTCTCTGCATGATGTTTAGCTTTTGAGGATCTTTTGGTCTACTTCACTTTGTCATGTGATTTCAGGTGTGGCAGTAATCAGGCCTGGGTGTGGCTAGAGATATTGAACTCAGGTGGGATGAACCACTTTTAAGTTATGTTTTAACAGGGGGGCAATCACTTTGTCACACAGGGACATGTAGGTTTGGAAATCAGGAAGGTGGTAAACACTTTTTCACACCACTGTATTTTTTATTTGTATATACATTTAGGTTTCATTTTTAATAAATAATTGCTACAGATCTTGAAGCAGACAACAACATTAGACAGAGCAATGATCTGAGAGACTGTCAATTAGGCAAACATCCATTAAAAATGCAGCCTGTAAATTCGCCAATGAAAAGTGGAAACAGTCTGACAGAAAAGAAAAAAGTGCCTTTTCTCTAAAATGTGATGCTGCAGAGACTCGCTGGTCATATTACCATAAATCCTTCAGCTAATATGGTAAGTTTAATTTTAGGAAATTAACCTTCGCCTACAGGACTCCTCGGAGCTAAAATGAATTACATGTCAAGTCATAGGTCCTACCTAACTCTGTGGCAGCACTAGCCAAAAGCTCATTGTGTATGTAAATGCTTCTAATTGGAGCAGGCAAGTAATTGTAACAATGCAATTTATGCAATAATTTTAGTTCCCCCTTGTGAAACATTTAACACAAAATGGTAGATGTGTGGAGTCACATACTTAATAAAAGAATGGAATCAAAAGGATAGAACAATTACAGGTAAAAACTGCTTGTTTTGAAATGTAATTAAATATTAACCTGATGTTATTTAAATGTAAAATAATTACATAATTAAATGTATACAATAAACCTATAAATTGAGCTGATGAAAATATTCAGCCACAGGAAGCAAACAGGTTTGATGAACAATGTGTTTGTACCTTTTGCAATCTATGCTGAAAACAAGTTCACTGTCACTACAATAAGTGGATATATGAAATCTTATCTTCACATAAGGAGTAGTCGCACACCCATAGACAAATAAAGCAGCTTGAAGATTAAAGCAATGAATAAATAACACTTTCAGCAAAGAGGTAATTAACTCAAGTTGCTGGACTGGTTTCTCCTGCCAAAGCATCAAGCTAGAATATGCTGTTGCAGTGAACTCTAAATTATCAACAGGGGGCTTCCTTGAAACTACAGTAGCAACTTTTTCTTGATCACTTTCTCCAAACTTATTACTTTCATCTCCAGGCCCAGCTATTTTCCACACGAACCATCCCATCTTTTTTCCCTCTTTCACAATTATATATGAAGTATTTTCTAACTGAGGCACTAATGTGCGATTTAGCTACAATCACACAGTATCACTCAACAGTACTATACTACAGAAACCGAGAACAGATGACTGCTTTGAAGACAATTTCACTGTGCTATTCCTCAATCAGATCAAAAGACACATACTGTAGAATAAGCCCCTGAGTGAGCATTTAACTGTACAAATCATACACAGAATCCTCAAAAAGCCATTAAGCGAGATGTCTTTTGTTTGGTTATGACCTCTCTATGTCTCAAGTGTAATTAGTAAATAAGCCACTTCTTGCTAATATAACTTTATAATTAATATTTTACAGTTCTTTGAAAAATATTGAAAATCAAACATGTCATCAAAACACTACAAGCCCCTTTTTGATTCAGAAAAGTAGTTTAGCTGGACTACCATCAGCTGAATGGCAAGTTACTGTGCCTACATGCAGGGTGGAAAATTAGAATTTCACCTGCCCTGTGTCTGGTCACTACTCAGATTCCACCATGCCATTTTCATTGTTAATATATTAATTGAATTATAATAACTACAGTATCATTATATTCAATGACAACAATACATGTTTGGTGTGCTCATTATTATCATTATTGTTGTTGTTGATGATGTTATTAATTTATTATTATTATTATTTTGAAATGTTAAAGTTAACTTTCATTTAAAGGATAGATTTATGTTAGGTCAGAGCACAAATAAACACCCATTACTCACCCATTATTACAAAGGGTTTGCATTGTTCTTGTAAAACACATTGTATTTTTAAAAATAGTTCATGAATATTTCATGATAGCCCAACATTGGGGATAATGCCATAATTTCATTTAATTAAGTGTTACCTGTTACCTATTGCTTGTTGCTTGCCAAACTCATCCATGTGTGGATCAAGAAAATATGGACATATGATGTCAGTCTCTTGTTGAAACTTTCTGAGAGTTGTATATGACAGAGCGTCAGGCTGGCTGACTGAAAATCCAGAGGTGGAGGGTAGAGGGTAAAGAAGCAGTAATCGATGTGTAAGTGCCAGTGTGTAATGAGCAACTGTGCCTGGGGGGTGACAAGCGATTTGAAGAGAGAAGCACCACAACATGATTTAGAGATTGTCTGCTGCAGTAAGGTCCCTATAGTTTACTACTATTTCTGCATTTCCCTTAGGGCTCATTCTGCTATCTAACACTAAAAAATACAATATTGATGCAATGGGCATTCAATGCCAGAGAAAGTGGAGGAAGTACAGGAAAGGAAGTGACGGGGGCAAGAGTGTGTGCAGGAAATCAATGAGTTGGGAAGAGAAAAATTCGAGACGAAAGGCTTAAACGTCAGGAATACAGATAGAGCGGCCAAGAGAAATAAAGTACTTCTACAGTGTAGCTACAGTACTGAAGGAATAAATAAGTCAGCTCACTTATACAAGCAGACATACTGGTATTAGAATTTGTGTTAATCAGCTTTCAGGGATGGTGTTCCGTCGATCTGAGAACAATGTGAAGAACATCTCTGCACCAAAGGGGAGCAGTTGTAATGTACTGCAGCACTTTGATAACTTACAAGTAATAGGTTAATCTCGGCAGACACTCTGTGATTGATACATGTTCCCCAAATCTGCTTAGTTCCTCCTGACAGAGACAGGTCAGGCAATTTTCATATTCCTTTTTGCCATTTATTCTGCGATAGTTCTCTAATAGGATTTGCCTGCAGCTTGTGTTAACTGTACTGGCACACACACAAAGCTCTTTAATCCTCCTGTTTATCACTATAGTACTGTGAGTACCAGGGGAGAGGCTTGAAAATCTTAAAACAGATAACAATCCCTCTAACCTAACATTATGATTTCTGTAACAGAACTACAGTAAGAAGACACCTACTGGCAATCTTTACACTACAATAAAATAAAATAGAATAGAATAGAATAGAATAGAATAGAATAGAATAGAATAGAATAGAATAGACTTTATTGTCTTGCCAGGTAGGTATGTCATACATCATACATCTCATAATTCAATTCAATTCAGTTTTATTTCTATAGCACTTTTTACAACAGATTGTGTCACAAAGCAGCTTTACAAGGTCCGGGTCCAAGCCCCTAATGAGCCAAGGCGACGGAGGCGAGAAACACTCCCTGAACTATGGATGAAACCTTGGAAGGAACCTAAGCTCAGTATGGGAACCTATCCTCCTCTGTTTGACACTGGATAATTGTTAGTGAACAGTCAGAAAATGAGTTGTGAAAATTGTTTTGAGTTCCACTGTTTGAGGTGTAGGAATCATGTGTCATATGCCATATGTCTAAATATGAATATATTTAGTTTACTATAAATAGTTCACAATAAACAAATAGTGAATAAATGCACCAGTTTAGTGTAGGAGAGTGACAATTTACCATGCACTGTAAAACATACCCATATTGTATGACAGCAAACCATTTATTTACCTCCATTATGGTTAAGTGCAATAATAATTTAAAGATTTTAACAAAAAAAAAGTTTATATATTTGTGTTGAGAGATGCTGTAAATGCAAATGATCTTTACAGTAATTGTATATTAATGTTAGTATTAATATTTTTGTGGTTGAAATTAATAGTATTAATATTTTACTATTTGAAATATATTTGTCAGTAAATCAAATTAAAAGTATAAAACTGTTTAAATACACACACAGTGTAAACATATATAGTTAATCGTGATTAATCACAAATTTATTTTTTAAATTTTATACCACATTTAAATACATTTAAAAGAGTGGACACATATTTTTTAAAATAAATGTACAGCTGGAACAAGAGAAAACTGTAATTACCTGGTGATGTCCAATAATCTCAGGTAACCTGGACGGTCGCTGTGAGTTCCTTAGCTATTTTTTTCCTACTTCATTTCATACATTTTGGAGATGACAGCGGACAGAGCTGCTCCAAATGATTATTTTAAAAATAAATAATCTATCTTTTTTTTAATAATCAACTATACACTTTTGTTTGTTTTTTTATCTAGTAATTACTTTTTGAATTGTTGATTATTTTTCTATTGCTCAATGAATGAAACCATATACATAACATGAATACAAAACATTTTCTGATAGTGTTTCAATATTCATTAAAACATTTCTTTATCACTGCTCTGAGGAGCATTGATGTTAAAAAATATATGTTTTGCTAAATAATGTGCCTTATTTTACACAATCTAGATTTGCTTTCTCCTGTGAATATGCTCCAGTTTATTTGTGATATTACATAGCAACATTTATAGCTGTCATCTGACATGATTCAGGGCCTGCATCCACTGCATCACTCAAGCATCTCTTGTCCAGAGCCCCAGTCTCATTTGAGTAGTTAAAATTATACTGAATTTTCCTAACAATGAAAACAAGACCAGTAATGAATTAAGCACATCACAAATATTTAGTGCTTTGGTTTCCAAGTATCTACTTCTGGGATTGGTTAATAAGAAAACCAATTTAGATGTTAGTGCTATCAAGAGAATGCATTTAAAGTGAGAAAAATAAAAATAGAAATTATTCTTATTAACTAATTAATTCTTACATGGCCCATGATTATCAAATTTGTTGAAAGATCATTAGCAAATCCCCATCCAGCAAATAAAGTAATACAGACCGTGATTTGCTCAAATTGAGGAAACCATTGAAATAAATGTTGGCAGGCAATATTGAGGGCTGGAGACAGTTTTTGAGCTGACAGAAGTAGGCACTAATAACACAGATCTTCGGGAACCCTAAATGACTCTGACAGCAGTGACAATCATTTACATATTGTGCTCCACATCCATAAACAGGGAGAGAATATATTAAGTTGTCATGCGCAATGATAGATATTTAAGTGACTGAAACACTGCTCATTGTCTGTCTATAAAATCACCCAAAAAGACAAATGATAATTGATCATCTCTAAATGAGATGGAGAGAGCAAGACAGATAAAGTTGCTAATGATGCTCGTATTTGTGAGGACAATCTAAAAATCATCAAGCTGAATTAATTAGGTCCAAAAGGACAAAATATTTGTGTGAAAAAATTATTCATGAATTAATTAATAATAAAAAAGACAATCATATTCATTTAATAATATGCAAAACAAAAAAAGTCAGAATAGGCACACCAATCACAAAAAGCTCTATTATTTGCAGTATGAAAGGTAGTGCTAGTTTGGATAATTTTACTGTAATGTGATTATTTTATTTAATGTCTCAAAATAACCAAGTCTTTTATGCCATTAGTCAAATCCTATGTGAGGAATGTAGAGGTAGTCTTTGATTTGATTAATCTCAGTTAGAATATTGTAATTATTTGTACCTTGGAATAAGTCAATTATCTCCATCTTGTGCAAAATGCTGCTGCTCAAGTTCTGACTGTTGTGAAAAAGAGACATTACTATGCTAGTCTCAAAATTACATTGTTATATTAAATATTACTCAGGAGCACCTTGTGGTTCTGCAGTCTATATTAAAACAAAGGTGCATTTGCAGTTGTTTTAGGAACAGTCTACCTAGGAAGATCATAGTGCCTCTTCCTTGGCTAAATTAAAACAAAGCTCAAAATTCAAAACAAAACTGATGATGTGGTCAGCAATGTGAAGTGCATTACCAATTTTTGTTTTATATTTGTTTCAATATATTTTGTTTTTATCACAATATGAAGTATGTAAATTATGGTTAATTATAAAGTGTAAATATTATTGTGTCAAAAGGTAGTATTGGCACATCATTAAAAAATAAAAATAAAAACACAAAGTGTTCAAACTCTGTAAATGCTGTTCAGGCCAGAATGAAGAATCTTCCTGTACTTAATTTGGGTTAATATAGAACAAAGTGTTCTGACCAGTGTATCCTTTATATCCATTGTTCACAAACATTACAATTATAGAACATACAAAATGAGATGTATTCAGTCTTTATCAATCTGTCCCTATTTCAGATCTGTAGATCTTATAGGAAGTGGAGATAACTAAAGGATGTTATGGTTATCACAGTAGTCATTTGGAAAATTAAAGTCTACTATAACTGAAAAAGCTATGGTTCCTAAAACACATTCTGTATTCCTCAGTCCAGATGGTGAGATTCATGTATTTTAATAAAACCTTACCTGTCTCACTTCAGCCTCAACCCAACTAATAAAACAGTATATGCACATCATTATGCTTCCCTTGCCCAGGTAGATAAAGGAAAACATTTACTATCAAAGTCTACAATTAAAAAAATAGTATGAACAAAACAATAACATAAAACACAGCAGTATAAAGTTGAAACAGGGTTTGTTTGAAAAACAAAGATCATTTTAAGCTCATTTGCAGCTTAAATGGCAAAAAGTTCAACTTCTGACGTGCATATTTTTTAAAAGTCCCATTTAATGTTTGCATGATTGGAGGGAATATTAAATCTCATAATAAAGTAAAGCTCTCTCCAATGGAATGTGTTATGCCCAACTCTTCTTGTCAATACAACAGAACCCCTCTCTGACACAGTGCACATATTGATCTCAATGTGGAGTAATCCACACTCTGAGAGTAACACAATCTGTAATAACTAATAAATCTAAAAAACCTCAAACACAGGTCATCTCAAAGGTGGAAAGTACAATGCATGTGAATGGGGTTTGAGTTTTCTCTCGCATGCTGCTCAGCAGGACTGCATGAAGTACTGTAACTCAGTTGTCCCAAAAACATTTTCAACACTGCTATCACTACAGTCAGGGCAATCACATAATCTAAGAAGCAGAAATTATTTTGGTCAAAAATACTGCAAGCGAGTCTTTAACTACATACTGAGGGTTCATAATGAGTTCTGAACTTTCGCTAAAGCAATCTCAGCATATTAATATTGCATTTTGCCCATATTGTGCAAACTAAAACAAGATGTTGCACCATGGGTCAATGCTATTTCAACTATTAATATATGCACAGGCTGACAAGAAATATTTTTTAAATCTTCAATATTAATAAACTACTACTTTAATTCCTTCTCAGGTCACCATTTGATCATTAAAGTTAGATAGTATGAGTAGAACAAGTAAATGTAGTAGAACTAGATGAGGGGATTTTTCACATAAACATATTTACAGAAGGAGTTATGGACCTGGAGGTGCTACAGAATGCACAACCATTTTTCAAAGTAACTAATGAATGGAAGCATAATGACTTAGTATTCCAATAACTGATATTAATGTGCAGATTATGTAAAGCTGCTTTGGGACAACATCAGTCGTAAAAAACCCTGTATAAATAAATTTCACTTGACTAAAGCAATAACTGACAGTATTTGGAAATTGTTTTCGTTAAAGATTTTAAGGCCGGAAAAATATTTTCAATGATTCATATGGATGAATTGACAAAACTTGATTAACAAGCCTAAATGTGGCCAATAAATGTCAGGAAAAATGTCTTTCATATAAAAAAACAACAACAATAAAATGAAAGTAGTATTAACATTTTCTTAACCAACTGCCTTTTCAGGTCACAGAAAAAAATAATAATACACAATCTTGTATTGAGTTACCCCTCTGCACGTCAGTGAAATGTTTTTAAGCATGCTTAAAGCATGTGCATTAGTGCACATTCCAGACTTTAAATTATTTACATACATTTCACCATGCAGAAATTACAACCGTTTTTTCTTTACTATAATTAAACCACAAAAAATAAAATTAACATTATAGATTTATAAACTATTTAACACATCACTGAGCTCAGCTGTGGTACTTGAATGTCTCAAAACTACCAAAATCATCCCTGTGCCAAAGAAGTCTACTGTGTCCTGCCTCAACGACTACCGGCCTGTAGCACTTACTCTCATCATCATGAAGTGCTTCGAGAGGCTGGTACTGAGGCACCTGAAAACCCACAACCTTCCACAGACTTTGGACCCATTACAGTTTGCCTACCGCCCAAACCGCTCCACAGAAGATGCCATTGCATCTGCTCATGTCACCCTTTCCCATCTGGATAAAAAAGACACTTATGTCAGAATGCTGTTTATTAACTTCAGTTCAGCATTCAACACGGTCATTCCTCAGAAGCTGATCAGGAAGTTGGACCTGCTGGGAATAAACACCCCTCTCTGCAACTGGATTTTGGACTTCTTGACGGACAGGCCTCAGTCTGTCTCCATAGGAGAAAACACTTCCAAGGTCCTCAGACCTCCAAAGTCCTCAGACAGGTTCTCCACAAGGGTGCGTGCCCATTGCTGTTTACTCTGCTGACGCATGACTGTACTGCTTGGTACAGCTCCAACCACATCATCAAGTTTGCAGACGAAACAACTTACAAAGAGGAGGTAAAACAACTGGTGGAATGGTGTCAGAACAACAACCTGGCTCTTAACGTCGACAAGACCAAAGAGATGGTTGTTAACTTCAGAGAAAGACGGCTGCTCACTCCCCACTGAACATCGACGGCTCCACTGTTGAGATTGTCAGCAGTGTGAAGTTCTTGGGTGTGC
>JBBIGC010072309.1:0-10669 GCA_037576955.1 Lepidarchus adonis
CAAGTGATGCTCAGAACATTGGTCCCCATCAAACATGGAAACGCGTATGTGTGTGTGTGTGTGTGTGTGTGTGTGTGCATGTCTGAGAATCGCATGACCTACCGCAATCGTCCCTGCATTTCCTTTGATGACTCAATGATATCTGTAAGGCTGTGGATATCTGGTTGCCAGATCCTCATCACATTCCCCTTGCATGTAAGCCAATCCCATCATTAGGATGCATGATGCACAGATGAGGAGCTTGTAGCAGTTGCCATATCACAGACAACCATGGAAAATCTGCCTTTGATGAGTAAAAGAATGAGTGGGATAGAGAGATACTTCCATACCATACACAGATCAGTCATAACATCAAGACCACCATCCCAATTTTGAGTAGGAACCTGACAACCGCTCTGACTCCGGTGCACTGTGTTCTGAACCCTTTCTATCAGGGCATTAACATTTTTACATGTCGTTTAGCCGTTTTGGAGAAGATCTAGTCTTCAGTCTGGCCCTCAGGTCCTTCACTCATCTCTTATTTCCCAGGATGCACTGTGCAGAGATCATGACTTCAGCAGTGGTTATATTGCTGTGGCTGGTTTGTGTGTATTAACTATGTTTCAAATGTTAAGACTTATGTTAAGAGTTATATATTTCATCAAACTTTATTTTATTAAACAGCATTGTCTTAAATCACAGTAGACTCTGTAGACTCAGTAGATAGGGCTACACTGCCGCCAAGTGTTCATGCAACAGTAATGTTTCGTGAAATCGGGCTGTGCGCCAAAACACGTTCTAGTGTTCTAACTGGCGCGTAGAACTCCGCCCCAACAGTGTCTAAGTGTAGTGCTCTAGCTAGTGCACAGGTGCGCATATTGGAGCGCGTCCTGTATGTCGCGTTATTGCTGTAAGTGAAAAGGTTCGTTTTCCCCAACTAGCGCACATTTTACTTTCAAAATAATGAGACCGTACGACTAAAGGCACCTTAAACGACACGTTAGCAGCGGTTTAAATAAAGCTTTCAGTACATATGTCTGTATGACGTGAAGTAAAAATGTTAGCAAAGAACCTAAACGAGCTCCGATGCGAGATATATGAATAAATCGCAATAAATGCACCACATTTTACGACAATCAGGCATATTTTCTGCGACGCTCTCAGCAGGACGCGCGCATGCGCAGCCTCTGCACTGAGGGTGCGCGCGCCCCGCCCTCACTGTGAGTGAGTGGTGTGAGTGAAGCGGAGATGAACGGGAACGCGACGGGCTCGTTCGGCTCGGGCCGAGCCGGAGCCGCCTTCGACCCGGTCAGCTTCGCCAAGAGGCCGCAGACCGTCCTCAGACTACTGTCGTGGGTAAGAGGGCGGAGGGCGGAGGCGCGGGGATGGTGCTGGTGAGGCTCACAGCGCTGGAGAAAGTGGGATGTTTGTTTATTTATTTCTGTATCACTGAATTGATTTATATTTATTTCTTTATTTTCTTATTTTTCTGTATTTTGTTAAATGGTGACTCGATATATGTCCCTTAATTTTTTATAATTGATTTAAATGATGCCACGTTATATTAATGCATTGTTATTACTATTACTACTACTATTGTTATTCTTAGTATTTCGACTATATAAATTAGGCTTTATTTGTCATGGTGAGGATTGAGATTTGACCGAATTTTTATAATATAATAATATGTATAAACTTGTTTTCTGATGCATGTGCAGGATCTGATTTATTCCCTGATTGCCTGTTTATTATTATTATTATTATTATTATTATTATTATTATCTCTATTATTATTTGCATAATCATCATCATCGCCGTCATCTTTCATTCTCCAACCCCCTTCCTCATTTCTGGTTTGGGGAAGCTGGAGCCGATACCAGCTGACAACAGGCCTAAGGCCTAACCCATCACAGAGCAACAATCACCCGAGGAAACCCTCACACTGCACACGCACAAAGACACCTGTGGCCTTCCTCCTCCTCCTCCTCCTCCTCCTCCTCCTCCTCTTTTTCAGTGTGACTGTGCTAACCACTGTGCCTCCATGCTGCCCTGCATCATCATTATCTGTCCTCCTCCTCCTCGTCATCAGTGCTATCAGCTCAGTCTGGCTCGGGGGTCTCTGTTCGTAGCTGCCATTATGTAAACGGAGGCATTGAGGGGAGGTGGGGGAAGGGGAGGCTGATCTCTGGGCTGGCTGAGACGTCACTGTTGCCGTGGAAATGACGCAGATATCACGTGTTCTTTGGTGGGGGGTGGTGGCGCTATCCCATCGTTGGCGCATGTGGGAGCAGCTCTGCTGCTCTTAGTGATGCAGAACCAAGGCTTCAGTTCTAAAGTAATATTCCCACCATGTGTCTGGACGGACCCCCACCCTCAGCTGCACCATCCATTCACTGTCGCCTATTGAGTCACCGCATAAACATACAGAGGTTCGAATGACACACTATAACCTACTACTATACACACACACATCAGCCATATCATTAACACCACGGACAGTTACAGCGAATAACAATGACTCTAGTTATTTTGTTACAGTTACATCTGTAAGACATATTAGGCAGCAAGCAAACAGTCAGTTCTTGAAGTTAATGCACTGGAAGCAGGAGCGTTAGGATCTGAGCCACTTGACAGGGGTCAACTGGTGACAGCGTCATGGGCACCCAAGGCTCACGGATGCATGTGGGGAGTGATCCCAAAGAGGGGCACAAAAAAGCTCATTAACATTTTCTGCGGTGGTGTACGGCTTCCTTTTCTAACCTCAGATCAGTTTTTTCCAGAGATGTTTAGCTCCTCCCCTTTTGTTTCCAACAGTATTGTGGGACAGCAGTGTCCATCAGCACCACACTCACAAATCCTACTCAGCTTTGACACATATACAAATATGAAACATATATGCAAACCCCCTTTTCCAAAATAACTTTCTAAAGTGAACCTTCAAACAAAAGTACAAATAAAGACTTTTTACTGACTTCACTGCATTTTGTAAATAAATACAAATTTAGAATCTGATGTCTTCAACGCATGCAACAAAAGTTGGGGACAGAGGCATGTTCATCACCATGTTACATCACCTTCCCTTTTAGTTGCACTGTTTAATCAGTGAACACTTTCTGGTCCTTTTCACACCAGATGCACTCAGAATGACTTTGGTCACACAGTTGTCTTTGAAAAACTGGTGCAATTCATCTTTAATGTCTCAGCTGCAAGCTCTGGTAGTTGGAAGGTCGTGTGAATGCACCTTTTTAAAACTATAATGTCCTACCTATCTGGGGGGAAAGTGGTAATTGGACTTACCGCTGAATGGCTAGGCTGTTTAAATAATAATAATAATAATAATAATAATAATAATAATTATTATTATTATTATTATTATTGGTATTATTGTAGCAGTAGTAGCAGCAGTAGCAATAGTACTAGTAGTAGTTGCAATAGTAATAGTCATAGCAGACTAATAGTAATAGTAGTAATAGTAGTAGAGTAATAGTAGTAGAAATAGTAATAGTAGTAGCAGCAGCAGTTGTAGTAGTAATAGTAGTAGTTGTAGAAGTAATAATAGTAGTAGTAGAAATAGTAGTAGCAAAAGTAGTAATAGTGTTCGTAATAGTCATAGTAGCAGTAGTAGTAGTTGTAGTAGTAGAAATAGTAGTAGTATTAGCAGTAGCCGTAGTAGTAGTAGCAGCAGCAGTAGTAATAGTCATAGTAATTAAAGTAGTAGTAGTAGCAGCAGTAGTAGCACAAGCAGTAGTAGTAGTAGTAGTCATAGTAGTAGCAGCAATACCAGTGGTAGTAGTAGCAGCAGCAGTTGTAGTATTAGAAAGTAGTAGCAGCAATAGTAGTAGTAGTGTTGGTAGTAGCAGCATTAGTAGTAATAGTCATATAAGTTAGGTGTAGTAGTAGCAGCAGTAGTAGTGGTAGTAGCAGCAGCAGCAGCAGTAGCAGCATTAGTATAAGCAGCAGTAATAATTTGCAGTAATAGCAGTCGCAGCAGTAGAAGCAGAAGTAGCAGTACTAATAGTAGCAGCAGTAGTAGTAATAGCTGTAGAAGTAGTAGTAGTAGAAATAGTAGTAATAGTGGCAGTAATACAGTAGTCTTTGTAGCAGTAGTAGTAATTGTAGAAGCAGCAGTAGTAGTAGCGGTAGTAGTAGCAGTAGCATCAGTAGTAATAGTCATAGTAGTTCAAGTAAGAGTAGTAGCAACAGCAGCAGCAGCACAAGCAGTAGTAGTAGTTGCACCAGCAGTAGTAGTAGTAATAGTAGTAGCAATAGCAGTAGTAATAATACTCACAGCAGCAATAGTACTAGTAGAAAGAGTAGTAGCAGCAAAAGTAGTAATAGTAGTAGCAGTAGCAGCAGCAAAAGTAGTGATAGTCATAGTAATTAAGAGTAGCAGCAGTAGTAGTAGTAGCAGTAGTAGCAGTAGTTAGAGTAGTAGTTGCAACAACAATAGTTGTAGTAGTAGAAAGAGTATTAGCAACAAGTAGTAGTAATAATCATAGTAGTTAGAGTAGTAGTAGAATCAGTAGTAGTAGCAGCAGCAGCAGTAGTAGTGGTTGCAGCATCAGTAGTAGAAGTAGCAGTAGTAGTAGAATGAGTAGTAACAGCAATAGTATTTGTTGTAGTAGTAGTAGTAGTAGTAGTAGCAGCAGTAGTAATAATCATATTAGCTAGAGTAGTAGTAGCAGAAGCAGTAATAGCAGCAGAAGTAGTAGTAGTACTAGTAGCAGCAATAGCAGTGGTAGTAGTTGCAGCTTCAGTAATAGTGGTAGCAGTAGTAGTAGAAAGAGTAGTAGTAACAATAGTACTAGTAATAGTAGTAGTTGTAGTAGAAAGAGTAGTAGCAACAATAGTAGTACTAATAATCATAGTATTTAGAGTAGTAGTAGTATTAGCAGAGGCAATAGTAGTAGCAGCAGCAGTAGTAATAGTCATATAAGCTAGAGTAGTAGTAGTAGCAGCAGCAGCAGAAGCAGTCATATTAGTAGCATCAGCAGCAGTAGTAGTAGTAGTAGTGTTTGCAGCATCAGTAGTAGAAGTAGCAGCAGTGATAGTAGAAGAGTAGTAACAGCAATGTAGTAGTAGCAGCAGCAGTCGTAGTAGTACTAGTAGTAGCAGCAGAAGAAGTGGTAGAAGTTACGGCATCAGTAGTAAGCAGCAATAGTAGTAGAAGTAGCAGAAATAGTAGTAGTAGTATCAGCAGCAGTAGTAATAGTCATAGTAGTTCGAGTGGTAGTAGCAGCAGTAGTGGTGGTAGTAGTAGTAGTAGCAGAAGTAGCAGTAGCAGCAGTAGTAGTAGTAGTAGTAGCAGCAGTAATGGTATTAGAGGTAGCAGTAGTAGTATCAATAGTAGTAGTAGTCACAGTAATAGCAGTAGTAGTAGTTGTATCAATAGTAGTAGTCACAGTAATAGCTGCGCCAGTAGTAGTAGGAGTACTTTTAGTAGTTATAGCAATAGTAGTAGCATTAGTATTAGTAGGTACAGTAATAGTAGTACTTGTAGTAGTAATAGTAGTAGTAGTATTAGTATCAATAGTAGTAGCCACAGTAATAGATGTAGCAGTAGTAGCAGTACTTGTAGTAGTAATAGCAGTAGCAGTAATAGTAGGAGTAGTCACAGTAATAGCAGTAGTAGTGGCAGAAGGCACAGTAATAGCAGTACTTGTAGTAGTAATAACAGTAGTAGTGGCAGTAGGCACTGTAATAGCAGTATTTGTGGTAGTAATAGCAGTAGCAGTAGTAGTAGCAGTAGTATTGACAATAAGCACAGTAATAGCAGTACTTGTAGTAGTAATAGCAGTAGTAGTGACAGTAGGCACAGTAATATCAGTATTTGTAGTAGTAATATCAGTAGCAGTAGTAATAGCAGTAGTAGTGGCAGTAGGCACAGTAATAGCAGTATTTGTAATAGTAATAGTAGTAGTAGTAGCAGTTGTAATGACAGTAGGCACAGTAATTGCAGTACTTGTAGTAGTAATAGCAGTAGTAATGGCAGTAGGCACAGTAATAGCAGTATTTGTAGGAGTAATATACGTGGCTGTAGTAATGGCAGTAGGCACAGTAATAGCAGTACTTGTAGTAGTTATAGCAGTAGAAGTGGCAGCAGGCACAGTAATAGCGGTATTTGTAGTAGTAATAGCAGTAGCAATAGTAGTGGCAGTAGGCACAGTAAAAGCAGTACTTGTAGTAGAAGCAGTCATATTCGTAGCAGTATTTGTAGTGGCAGTAGGCACAGTAATAGCAGTACTTGTAGTAGTAAAAGCAATAGTAGTGGCAGTAGGCACAGTAATAGCAGTATTTGTGGTAGTAATAGCAGTAGCAGTAGTATGGGCAATAGTCACAGTAGTAGCAGTACTTGTAGTAGTAATAGCAATAGTAGTAGCAGTAGTAGTGGCAGTAGGTGCAGTAATATCAGTATTTGTAGTAGTAATATCAGTAGCAGTAGTAATAGCAGTAGCAGTAGTAATAGCAGTAGTAGTGGCAGTAGGCACAGTAATAGCAGTATTTGTAGTAGTAATAACAGTTGCAGTAGTAATAGCAGTAGTAGTGGCAATAGTCACAGTAATAGCAGTACTTGTAGTAGTAATAGCAGTAGTAGTGGCAGTAGGCACAGTAATATCAGTATTTGTAGTAGTAATAGCAGTAGCTGTAATAGTGGCAGTACTTGTAGTAATAATAGCAGTAGCAGTAGTAGCAATACTTGTAGTAGTAATAGCAGTAGTTCCAGCAGCAGTAAGAACCATTTGTTTTTATTTGATCAAACTTTGAGCAGCATTTACTCTAGTCTCTTCCCCCTTGAGGTTGATGTTCCCTGTGAGGTACGATGAAGGTGTTTCTTATAAAGTGGCCACTGAACAGGATGTGGCCTAGAAACAGAACCCCTCTTTTATCTGACTGGTGGAGCTCTCGGGTGCGTCCTCGGCCTCTGCGATCTGTAACACGTGCTGCCTGCCAGCACATCCCGTCCTCGTCGCCAGTAACCGCTGCAGCTGCATGGCTGTTGCCATGGTAACGGGATGACGAGCACGCATGCGTCAGATTGTGGAGTGCCATTGCCTAAAATAGCACAGGCTTCGCCATCGCCTCTTTTAGTGCCTCTAGTTCTTACGCGCTTGACGCTAGACTCCCGGCGGCCATTGACGCTTCCACGTACGTGAGGTCCTGAGAGCGAGCGAGAGTGTGTAATCTCTTACACTGGTGTGAATTAGCCACGTTCCGGGCCCATGGCCCAAATGGCTCCACATGTACGTGTCAAGTTGGATCACGCCTCAAGGCCTGTGTGTTCAGGTGTGTGAGGGAAATATATCCTGACAAATATGAATGTGGGAAATAGTGCATTGTATAACAACTGACAAAAACCTACATAATCCTATAGAACATTCTTATAGTAGATTTATGTTTCCTGTAGTCTTATGAATACTAATTTGTGATGAAGAGTCATTGGACATGCATATATATACTACGTACAGAACCCTCCACAATTATTCACAGCACTGGTTAAGATGTGTTAAGATTTTTATTGCAGGAGCAAAATAAGCTTCTGCCATTAAGCTGAAGGTAGGAGAAAATGTTATATGAAAAGATTAAGTGCTGTCTTGCTGGCAAAAGGGGGCTGTATGAAATATTAACAGCAGGGGTGTCAATAATTATAGCACACATGATTTCATGTAAAAGATTTTTTCCATTATATAAATGTACTATAATGAAAGGTTGGATTTATTAAGGTGTTTCTTGCCCGTTTTGAGTCACCGCACAGCATCTCAGTGGGATTAAGATCTGGGCTTTAACTCGGCCACTTCTTGGTGCATTTACTGGTATCTTTTGGGTCACTGTCGTGTTGCATGGTCTAGTTCTGCGTGTTCCTCAAGTACCCTCTAATACACTTTAGAATTCATGGTGGATTCTATGATGGTGAGCTGGCCAGGTCCTGTTGCAGCAAAACATCCCCAAACAATGACACTTCCACCACCATGCTTCACAGTTGGTTTGAGGTTCTGGTGTCCAAATAAACCTGCTGTAGGTCTTGTGATAATATTTTAGGGTTTTTGGAGACTTCTTTTAGCATCTTGAAGTCTGTTCTCAGGGTGAACTTGCTTGGACATCAGACCTGGGGATGTTGGAAGTTGTTTTGACTTGTAGACTTGTTTTTTTAAAACAGACTTACTGTATGAGTCGCTACAGTCTATCTGAGGGCCTCAGACACAACAGTCAGGAGCACACCAAACTAGGAGGCATAAATCTGACACATTCCTCCAACATGAAAACAAAATCAATTCACTCAACTATGCCCCATAACATAGGAACTGAGGTGCAGAGAAATGGCAGGAGGTGCTCTGGACTGATGAGTACAAAATTTATATCTTCCACTGTAGCAGAAGGCAGTTTGTTTGCCAGAGGCTTTGAAAGTACAATGTCTGCAGGCAACAGTGAAGCATGGTGGCGGGTTCTTGCAAGTTTGGGGTTGTTCTTGAAGATTTGATCAGAATTGGTGTTTTTAGTGCTGGGAAATACAGGCAGATAGTTCTGCATCATGCAATACCATCAGGTAGAGTTAGGTAGTGATTTGCCCCAATTTTTTTCTACAGTCGGACATCAGCCCCAAACATACAGCCAATGTTAGTAAGAACTGCCTCCAGAGTAAATGTGATCTAGTTTAGTCTCGTTTTGTTGATCATAGTTAGATGATAGAGCATGTTTGTCTGAGACATTATACTCAGTACCCCACTTTAAGGTGGACTATTTCAGGCTAAACTGGCCTGCCAAACTCCCTTTCATATTTTATGAATTATATAATATTTTATCTGTCCAAAAAACATAAATGTGATCAAATTTTCACACAAATCCTAAAAAAGATCCTAAAAAAACTAGTGCAACCAATGAGTCATGTCTATTATATATTATATCACAGTTTTTCAGTCCACTGGTTGGTAATTGGCATATTTCAAAGTCTTTCAAACTGTTTGTGGTAGTGTATCATGGCACAAAAAACGTTCTGAGGATCTCGGGAAAAGAGTTGTTGATGCTCATTTGGCTGAAAAAAGATGAAACAGCTGTGTCTAAAGAGTTCAAATTCAAAGTCAGGCAGATTGTATAAAAATGGAGAAGATTCAAGATGATTGTTGCCCTCCTCAGGAGTGCTTAATCAACAAAGACCATTCCAAGGGCAAGGTGTTTAATAGTCTTCACTGACCTCTTTAACATTAATGTTAACTTTCATGAGTCAACTGTTTTCCATGAAGAATATTTCTGCCCATGTACAGTTTGCAAGAGATCACACGGAGAAACCAAAAGGCTTTTGGAAAAAAGTTTTATGGACAGATGAGACCAAAGTATGAGAACTAAAAAGATTTTTTTATGAGAATCTCAATATTTGAAGAAAATGAAGCATTACGTCATAAGTATGTGGTGCTATCATGGTTTGGTCTTGGACAACCTGCCGTCTTTGATGAAATGGTAAATTTGGAATGATAAAAGTGAATTACACCATTATGGGCAGTGGTGTTCTAGTGGTTAGGACCTTACCCTTGGGATCTAAAGGTTGCAAGTTCAATTCTCAGCTCAGGTTCCAACACTTTGTGATAATTTTCAACAAACTCAATTTCACACAATTATACATAATTACATACCATAGACTATTGGTATTGCATTTGCAGAAAACTATGACATTCCAGACGGTTTAAAGAATAATTTTTCTTGCCACTGTATATTTAAGCTTGTATATTAAAACTTAAACATTGCGTCAGTTGACTCGGATGGGACTTCACTCACAAGCTGTAATCTTATTATCTTTTAAACAGAGCTAAAAGCAAAAAGCTGCTGTTTTACTCGTCCATTTCTTTCTCTCTCTCTGCAGATATTCTCCATGGTGGTGTTTGGTTCCATAATAAATGAGGGCTACGTGAACATGGGCAACATGCGGCTGCACTGTGTGTACAATAAAAATGAGGACGCCTGTAACTACGCCATCACCATAGGGGTCGTGGCCTTTCTAGCCTGCCTTTTATTCTTGGCTCTCGACGTCTACTTCCCTCAGATCAGCAGTGTGAAGGACCGCAAGCGAGCCGTGCTGGTGGAAATAGTCTTTTCAGGTACACTGTGTACACCCATACTGTAAACGTCACACATACAGCGTCCCCAGCACTTTCCAAACGTGTGGACTGCTCTTCTCGTTTTTCACTGCAGGGTTCTGGACATTCCTCTGGTTTGTGGGGTTCTGCTTTCTGGCCAATCAGTGGAGTCGCACCTCCCCCGAAGAGTTGCCACTGGAGCAGGCCACTGATGCAGCGCGGGCGGCCATCGCATTCTCATTTTTCTCCATTCTTACCTGGGTAATCCACACACATTTACATTTGTTCAAAAATCATGACTCCATCCCAGTTCTAGATAAAAGGCACATGTCATGGAAAAGCCCACAGCAGCTCAGCCTTGCAGCTTATGTCACGATCTGATCATAAGGAGTGTTTCCATCCTAGGACACTTAGACAAATAGACAGACAAACACAGACAGACAGACATATCGCCAGATAAACATAAAGATAGATAGACAGCCAGGAAGACAGCAAGAGAGACAGACAGACAGACAGACAGACAGACAGACAGACAGACAGACAGACAGAATAGACAGATAGATAGATAGATAGATAGATAGATAGATAGATAGATAGACAGACAGACAGACAGACAGACAGACAGA
>JBBIGC010072349.1:0-10667 GCA_037576955.1 Lepidarchus adonis
TGTTTGCTTCCAGAATTTGCTGGTATTTAGTGGAATCCATTCTTCCCTCCACCCGTGCAATGTTTCCTGTGCCACTGTTTGCCTTCTGTAATGGCTTCCCATGCATTTGAACTGTTGTGAATCACGTGTGGATTATTTTGTGCTTGCACCAGTGTTAAAACTGCAAATGTAAAACTATATTTTTATGGACATTTTTCCCATCCATAAACCCAGTTTAAAATCTGTGCATGATTCGGCGCTAATGTTTTTTGGGAATTAATGAGGGTGCATTGGTTCTGGTTTTGCAGTAGCGGAAAGTTGCATTGAATTCCTTAACCCGTGTGCTCAGATATCTACCCAAACATCATTGCCATGGGCTTTCCTGCAGAGAGGCTTGAGGGAGTCTACCGAAACAACATAGACGATGTAGTGCGGTGAGTACACACTCCATTTAAAAATTTACAACTTTTCTTTGCACCAAAGCAAAATGCTTCTGTGTTTTCACCAGTTATGAGTGGAAAATGCTACAAGAGTGTTTGTACATGTGTGACACTCTGCAAGCCACAAAATAATAGACTAATAGAAGCTGCAAAAATATAACCAAGCTTTGTTTATTAACATGGTTCACTTGACTGGATAGATTGTTAATTCATAGATAATTCATGCTTAAATCAATACAAAGCCCATTCGAAAGACCCATGTCCAGCTTAATCCTAGACTTAAATGAAATTTCAGTAAAAGACTAGGCTTAATCCATTTCTGAGAACCAACCCTATATATTACCTATATGTAGTGGCAGTATAAAGTGTATAACAATGTTTTTTTTTCTGTGTGGGGTTGTTAAAATGCACTGAAGTTAATGGAAATGTTTATGAAGAAAAAACTCTATTGTGTTAATCATGTTTTCAGCAGATGTTAACATCTTGTTTTTCATATCAGACTTGGGAGTAAAAAAAAGTAACATTTTTTTTGTCTGTTACACCCCTAGCATGTCATACATAAAATTTCTAACCTCTTGCTAGAAACGCAAATATTTATTACATGTTGATTATTGCTTTAAGTCAGGTAAGTGTATGGACATATTCAAAAAACCAGATTAGGGTTGAACAATTAATAATTTCTATATTTAAATTTGAAAGAGTGCAGTTTTCACATTGCAAAGATTGCAAGTAGCGCACATACAAAGTCCTATATACTTTAATAATGACACATTTTAATTAAAGTTAATAATATAAGGCATATTTATGATTATTTAATGTAGTAATGTAGAATTGAGAATATCCACTTTGGCACAAAGTCATTTTTTCAAATGGGGGAATATGGGCCCTGGGTAAAGATCAGTAAAGCAAATAATGGCACTTTAGTTGCAATAAAAAATTCACTTTGATATTTTCTCTTAATATTACAGACCTACATATTACAAGTTTGATCCAAATGAAGCATGAAAAGATTCTCTAATGGTGATTTAGTTCAAAGCTAGTCTTAATGTCTGTAACCAACCTAGTACACCTAAACTAAACTAGTATCTGTTCCAATAGGTATATGAATATAAATGAATGTGTACACTTTAGGGGTGTAACAATTAATCAATCTGTATCGATGCATCTAATAAAGCATTGCATGAATCGACTCATAAAAATCGATTTGTGTTTATTCCACAACTAATTTTACTTTTTTTTTTGTTTTGTTTTGAAGTTGTATTTGATGACCACATCGCTGTATTCGACCCTTAATAATAAAATATTCAAATTATAATTCGTTTGCATCTGTGAGTTGAATGAAATATAGCAAATTGGATGAAATTTCATTACTTACTGACCACAGACCCCAGTATGAAACTGAATCAGAACTGATTTACACTCCTAATATTATTGCATTGTTTTAAATTAAAAGTTTACACCTACTTAATTTCAAAGCATTGCTTTTTTTTATATATACTGAAGAGAAAGTTGCACATTAAGTGTTTAGACTTTAATGACTCAGATCAGTTTGACCATTTTCCTGTTTTATAAATGAGATTAAAACAGCCTTTTGACCACATTTGTGTTTGACATGTCTGTGCATTACTGTAATAATTCTCACCTCCATATGTAATGTTTTTGTACACATACCATCTTGAAAGCACTGTTCATCTTTATTTGAACATGAAATGTCACAGAGGTAAATGCAACATTCTGGGAGTAATCTTGGTATTGGCTTTCACAGTTAAATTAATGGAGTTTATTTATTTTATAAAAGTTATCAATTTTCTTTTGCAGGTTTCTGGATTCTAAACACCGAAACCATTACAAAATCTATAATTTGTAAGTACATGATTTATTATGCTCTTATGTTCTCATTCACATTACTAACAGTCAGGTTTAATCTACAACACTTAAGCCTTGGAACATACATGTACATTTAGCAAAATTCAGAGCCAAAATAAGTTGTTTAAACTCTTATGTCATAGCTGATTATTTGTGTTGAATATTGTAACTAGGGATGCACTGATGTAGGATCTGCAGTCTGATTTTGTGTATCTGTTGGTACTGATAAAATTTTTTTACCCAGAAATGGGTTAAATAAAAAAAAATATAAAAACTGTATTACCTAACTTTTATAAGAATATTCAGCATAATCCAAACATTCCAGCATAAGAGCATCTTGTCAAATCTATGCATTCACCTGATGGATAATTTTTTTTCTGATTAATATGTTTCCCTGTTTGTGGTTCTTTGACACTATCAGCAATATGAAGAAGTTAGCAGAAAAATGACAGATTAGTCATGTGCCAGTGTGCATTAATCATTGATCTTACGGTTCTGTACTAGTAATTGCAGTTCGATGTTGAATCTGGCTGACGGTAGTTTTGTTCAGTGTGTATTTATAGATTCATTTACTGATCCATGACCTAGTGATGGTTTAGTGAAAAGTGCAAAGTTTATTCCTTTGTGCATCTCGCTCACCTGCAAGCTTCCAACTCCTCCTCACTGTCGCGTTTGCCAAACAGAAACAATACTTGTGACTAGTTTATCTACGGAAGGTGAAGAAAGTAACACTGCCAACACTGTGGAGGAGAAATTAATTGCAGCATTCATTATTTGTTCCTGTTTTGCATGTAAAAATAGCAGCAATTACATTGTTGTTTAGCGAAACTACAACTGATTGAGAAGCTGATTCAGACACGAAAGCTGAAAGGGAAATAGACTTGACACTTTCAGAATGTGGACATGGCCATCGATTTGAAAAGTGATTGGCTACCTGCTTATTAATAATTTTTTTTAACATTTCATAGTGCATTTTACATTGTGCAGAATATGACTACAGCACCAATAAAATACAGTTAGTCTTTAACCACAAGTTAGATACTAAATTACAAGAAAGTGCAATAGATATGTACAGTGTATGAATGTTAAGAGTGACGTGAGCAGTGTAAAACCGGGTTCTAGAGCTGAGTAACGAGACCATATTTATCATTATCAGCGCCGTCAAACTTCAGGTTCTCTTTTATTTAAGAGCGCATCATCATCTTATTGTACTGCAGCGTGAGAAACACTGATTAAAAATCATTTGTACTCATACTTAGATTTATGTCTTAACAGCTTGTCTAAAAATACATAGTGTATCAGGAAAATTTCTGAAAGTATTGTGATACAATATTTTTGTCATATCGCCCACCCCTAGTCATATGTACAATATAAACACAGGTTATGTACAGTATAGTCAAATATACAAAGACAATTGGCATGGATTAATTATTTAAAAAGTACAATGTGTATTTGACGCTTGAGTGGGGATCTGCTCACTGCTAAATTTAATGTACAGTTTGCTTTCCCTTCATGATTTTAAATCCTGTTATCTGTAAAAATGCGGAAAAGGATCGGCTTGAGTGCAGTTTACTTTTGGCTGATTACGTGTCATACAGTGGCCTAACCTCTTAAGCAAGTCTGCTTGACATTGCTTAACACCTGTAATGTAATTTGAAGAAGGAAAAGGTAACTTAAGCATGCACTTTGCACCATGCAGAACTGATAGCTTCCAGTTAGCTTTGGGAAGTGGTGCATTTATTTAATTTTCTTTGCATTTTACATTTACATTTATTCTATTTGGCTGACGCTTTTGTCCAAAGTGACTTCCAGGTACAGGAACATTTTATTTTTCTGCATTATTCCAGCATTTGAAAAGTGTATAAATAAAAAACTAGTGAGTGAGTAGTTAATACAAGCAGAATATTTTGTTTTCCGAGTACATTTTAAGCATTGTTCACATAACTGAAACAGTGTGATTACAAGTACAGGCAGTTGAAGCGTAGTTAGACCAGAAATCTGCTTTTGGTGCAGTGTAGTGGGTAACACTGTTGTTCATGCAGTACACTGGGGTTAAATTACTATTATAAACCACACTTCACCTTGGGCAAGACTCCCAACCACTCATTTCACCTACACTTATAATATATGATTGATGGCAAAGTTACATAAACAATAGTGGTAGGAAATATGGCAAATATATTTCATACTAGGAAAAATGTTCTCTGTGATGTCACTATTTTTCCATATTTGTTAAAGTCGAATGAATGATGTATTTTATAATCAAAATATAAAGACAAACTGTCTTTATTTAGTCTTTCTCATATCACAGTTCAGAGGGTTCTTCTAAGTGAGTCTGATGATGCTCTCTTTGAAGTGAAACAGGAAATTTGACACTTCTGATATTCCAATATAGTCATAACGTCATTGTGGTTTAGGTTTGTCTGTGTAATAATCAATATTGTCGTCATTGCCCAACACTGCTTTACAGTATGTTTAATAATTACGCAAGAAGTTTTTCCGTTTATTGTTTATTTCCTAAACACTAGATGGCAGTGTTGTAATTGAGCTTTAGCTACAGTCAAACCTCATTTGCTTGCCCCTATTGGTCCGGGCTTCAAATTTGGCGAGATAACGGGGGGCGAGCTAATAAGGTTTGAGAGACAGGAAGTAGCATAAGGACGAGCTGCTTACATTTGCATTACCAAACCTAGATGATGAGTATTATACGTTTCTTTTTTTCTAGTTAATCGGTGGGGGGTTGATGGCTTATGGAAAAATGCGTCTGTAATGTCCTAATTATAAAAATAATAATTAGCTAACGCTGCTTGTCAAAATACCTGCTTCTGCAGCATGTCCACTTAATTTTTTTATTTATTTCGTTATTTTTCCCTTCCATAGCACTAAGAAGCCACTAAGAAGACTTACTTAATCACGGCATTTGTAAAACACAAAGTGGCAAAATAAAACACTATGGGAACAGAATGAATCTGTTACCACACTGACACCATTTTAATTGAGCAGCAAATTGAGAGCATTAAAGAAGTGGATCTCTCTCCACTAAATCTGGAAGTTCACACGCGGATGTAACGTCTCTGCATTTGTGCCCTCTGTTAGAGAATGAAGGAGATATACAAACATATACCCCCTAAAGAATTCTGCTAACAATTTATACTTTTAAAATTAGCAGCTGGGATGTTACAAGGGCTCTAATAATATTTGGGTCTATTTATAGGATTTTTTTTATTTTTCTCTGTGGGTACTTGATGATACTTTTTTCTAAAATTAGATGTAAAAATCTCAGCATATCCCCTTACTTGCTGTGTTGCTATATAACTGCAGAATATTGTATTGTAGCTCATGTATTGGGAATGTGTATCATACAGATTCCTGCCAGTAAACTGCTCTTGGTGACCGTAAGTGTTCTTGTTGGGTATTTTAGGAAATGTGCGTAAAATCTTAGGCATGGTTTACTAACTCCATGCCTAACTAGTGAAGTTAAATGCCAGAAATGGTTGTTTTTCTGGTGAAATTTTGCTTTAAAGTAATGCAATTTCTGAACTTGTCCTCCAGATGTGCAGAACGACACTATGATGCAGCCAAATTCAACTGTAGGGGTGAGTACAGCAAACATTTTCCTGAAAATGTTACAATGCGGTGACCGTTGGTGTGTAGCACTGTAATTTAACAGTAACGAATGCTGGTTTTAAGTGTTGAATGTTTATTAATCGCTTTAATCGTTGCTGTGAAGATGAGAATGATTGCATCAGTGTATGAGTACGGCTGGGAGTGGGGGTTACATGTGCTCTGAAGTTTCACACACAGCCTCAGTCTAGCAGACAGTAACACTAATCCACTCACCAAATAAAAAACTTTGTTTAGCAGAGCTAGCTTCTACTTGTGCTAAAATAGACTTGAGCAGAAAGAACGTCCAGGTTAGTGGCATAACTTCACTTTGCTCTAGTATATGTTGGCAAGGGGAGATGAATAGACAGTTATTGTATCCGTGCACTTCATTCTTTAAACTGTCTGGATACAAATGAGAATGGAACTAACCTAAAAAAAGAAATGGATTTAACTTGGATAAATCAGTTTTGCCTCAAGTTCTTCAATTTCTAATATTTACATTTCTTTTAGTTAATATTAGGGCAGAACATTTCCTCGTACCCAGAGCGATATTGCAGTTTGGAAGAGTGCAGTTTTCTTATCTCAAGTGCTGTCATTTTAATTGTTCTGTATTATCCAAAATAATTTACAATTGTAAGAGCTTAATAAAAATGGGCCATATTCACCAATGTGTTCCAGTTTTATATTGTTTTATTATTTTTATTAATCTTATTTTACATAAACATGGTGGCCCTCATGCACAGTTGTCAGTGTGTGGTGATTTTGAAATTGGTGAATGTTAAATTTTTTTAGTGCGTTTGGTGAATGAAGCTCAGTGATGTATCCTACAAAGGCTCTGGCACAGGGATGGAAATTAACTTTTTGTTTTGTCTAAAATCTACCAGCCACTTAACATTTTTACCAGCAATTTTATATTCAACAGTTCCGTACATTATAATGCTTAGAAATGTTAGATTTTCCAATCCATAGTTTTATTACCAAGCTGACTTATTTAGTAATTTTGTTACCAATATATGATGTGGCCATCGCCTAGAAATGGCTTTTTGCAAGGTGGCGAAACGAACAATGAACAGTGATTGAAAATGATGGTTAGAAATCTTCCTGTAACTATATTAGTTTACATTTATTCTGGTTCATCTGTTTGAGCACTGGAGACACACCAAGGACGTGAAAAATGCATCATAATGTGCCTACAGGTCAGCTGTTGTGTAAAAACTGCTGCGTTTGAGCTGTGGACACTTAAGTGGAGCTGAAAGCTTCAAAAGAATCCAAATGAGAAGAAACCAGAGACTTGAATAACCTACTAGCATAGCTAGCAACTAGCTTAGCAGCTAATTAGAAGGCCCTGACTGACCAAATTCCAAATGGCTAACCTAATAAATGTAGTAAACCAACACTTGCGTGCACTGCCATTCATAATCTTTGAAAGGTCTCCTTTTCTTTGCTGTATGGTGAGCACTGCAGAATAATGAGGTCATTTTTTCGAGTTGTGCTATATTTAGGCTGTTGAGAGTTAGCATAGCTTGGCTTTCCTCAGGTGCCGCTTTTCCATTCGCTATTTTTACATTCTGGATTTGGCACTTCAATGATTTGTGGTCCTTCACTACCTCGAGTTTAAGATTTCTTGATCCCACAATGAAACTGTTCAGTTTTTAGGTGTCTGATGTGTATTGGCGATGCACAGAGCAAAATATCACTCCTCCTGAACAAGCCGGTGTTTGTGCTCCTCCTCGTCTGCTGTTCTCCATCTCTCATTAAATGTTACTTCGTGGCCGGTTTACACGAGCACTGTGAAGCTTTGTTTTTTACACTTTATTATAGATGTTTTAAGGCTGTAAAACCCCTCACTACTCACTTTATACACTTCTCAGACAGGCAATAACATTTTCACACCTTTTCTCTCATTTAAACACTCTACAAGTTCAAACCTTTGCAGAAGAAAAATAAGTCCAGTATTATAGAATGAAACCAAAGAGCAGAACCTGTTTTTAGGCCCAAACATTTTATTGAGAAATAAAAATATAAATGTTTTCCTATAAATAATAATTATGGATTTTCGAACTAAAGAATTAAATTTTAATGATCAACTTAGTAGGTTAAACAGAGAAGAAATTCTTAATTGTGACTCAAGTATTTTACAGTTCCTCTGACCGCGACTGCTTCACTGTATGGTGTTTTTCCACTGCAGGTGTCTCTTTCCGGGTGAAGAACGTAGTTATGGGTAGTTGTTGGTGCTCTTTATATAACGAATCGAAGATTCATTTATTCCGTAATGGCGTCTTACAGCCTCGTAATTGCTACTTTCCTTTAGCATGTGCAAAAGTCCAACTTTTTGTGCGATGGTTAGCATCTTCCTCTGCCTTTTGGGTGCTTCCACAGATGCTTTTGACTACAAAACATTTAATCGACAGGAGACACGGCAAAGAGGAGATAGGCTTTAGACCACTGTCTGTCAATCAGGACCTAGAACACAATGCGCTGTTTAAAAAGAAAAGAAAAGCTAAATTGCACTAAAAAATCTGCTAAACTACAAGGCCATGGAAGGTGAGCTGCGTTTTAGAGAGGAACCACTGCAATAATAAAAATTAATTTGTCTGAAATGTGACTTCAGGGAAGAAAGACTTGTTCATGACGTTTGATGAAGCTTATCCATATCTACGTTCACAGTTACAGTATTCCAGTACAATCATAGACTACATGGCCACAGTGGCAGGTGGAATGATGCAGTTCACTCGCCAGCGCAGATATCTACCCACTTCACAGGTGTTTAATTTCCATCCCTGCTCTGGCATATTATTTTTGCTGAAAAGAGGGAAAAATAGGAAGATTTTAAATTGAAATACTGGTTAAAGATCTTTTTTAAAATCGTCCAGCCCCAGATTAAATTTTAGGAGATTAGTTTGCAAAGTGTTGAGCTACAGTTTATTTGGAAGCATTTGAAGCGGCGCTCTCTGGTGACCGGTTTTCTTGTTAAGAGAAAGAGAAGTAGAATGGAAGAGCGAGAGGAAAGAAAATAATGTAATCGCAGCCTCTGGGGACGTATTCTGATGTTCTGTTTTATCTGCAGTTGTGTTATTACTCTTCCTGGTCAGGACGCTTTTCATAGCCACATGTAAATTGACTTGTTAACCTGCGTCATTTAAACCGCATCAAAGTAAAAATGTCCGTACTGAGGGAAGGAGAAATCTAACTCCTGCTTGAATAGGAACCATTGTGAAATCTGTTCAGAATGGTCACATGCAGACTGGTTCTTCTGGTTTTCACCTGTTGTGAAGTGCGCTGAGAGCAGCATCCGTTCTTCAATGCTCCAGTTTTGTGTTTCTCATTCGTTTGCTCTTCAAAAGCACAGTCTGCTTCAGTAAAGTAGTCGCCGCCATAAAGAGCATGATCCTGATTTGCTGTGTCGTCTCTGTGGCGCCCAGTTGCACAGTACCCGTTTGAAGACCACAACCCACCTCAGCTGGAGCTGATTAAGCCGTTCTGCGAGGACCTCGACCAATGGCTGTCGGAGGACGAGAACCATGTGGCGGCCATCCACTGCAAAGCTGGCAAAGGTCGCACGGGGGTCATGATCTGTGCCTACTTGTTGCATCGTGGGAAGTTTATGGAGGCACAGGAAGCGCTAGATTTCTATGGAGAAGTGAGGACCAGGGATAAGAAGGTGAGTAATGAAGGAATGTTCTTCCCCAAAACTGTCCAATAAGGCTTTTTTATTTTTGCATTTTCTTTTGAATGTAGTTTAGGAATTTTTTTTGTTGTAAAATCCTATTTTTACTGCACTTTCATAATATTGAACAAAATGACCAATGTTGTGTACATTTTTATGCAAAAAGCATCATAATCTGGCTGTAATCTGGACATCACTGTGTAACATTTTAGCTTGTGTTTGGAAAAGCCCTCATGGTAATTTCCAAGGTGTTGTGCTGTTGTTCAGGTTCATTACTGAACTCCAGGTTTGTTTCTCCATCATGTCTTCACAGTTAAATTGACCTTTACTGTCAGTATTAATCTGCAGCCACTGGTTTGTCACTATTTGCAACGTGACCTTTAACTAGAGCGGTACAATTTAATTATATTTATCATTGTGATCAATTGTGGGCGCAGTATGATTTTCTGAGCAGATCGTGATATCGTCAGTACTTTAAAAGCCTGGTCAAGCTTCATGTTTTAATTTAGAGCACATCGTTATTCTTGCTTAAGTTAACTTCTTGTACTGCGATGTGAGAAACACTGTATAAAAATAATTTGTATTCATACTTTGATATAAAATATATTTGCAGCTCATGTTCGTCTTAACAGATGATGGAAAAATACATATTGTTACGTATCGCATGTTGGGGACATTTCTCAATGTATCGTGATCCAGTATTTTTCCCACATCGCCCACCTCAACCTTTAACATGGAGCAGCAGGCAGATATCAACATCACCTGGGTACCTCAGTAGAACCTGGGCGGGAACTTGAACCTGATCCCAAGGCAAAACGTCCTAACCACTAGGCCGCTGTCCAATGAAATGTCCTTTAATGTTGAACAGCGACGTTTTTAAGTCTCATGTTCTACAGACTGAGCTAGCGTGGTATTTATGGGGTATTTATTATTATAAAGTAAACATTACAAGTAGGGATGCAACTAACGATTATTTTAATAATCGATTAATCTGTCAATTTTTTTTTTGATTAATCGATTAATCGGATTTAAAAAAGCATTCATTTCTAACCCTTTATTCAAAAACAGAACTAAAAAATGTGGAAAGTGCACAAACATGTTGCTCCTTG
>JBBIGC010072378.1:0-10666 GCA_037576955.1 Lepidarchus adonis
ACACCCAGGCTCAGGTTTCAAAAGCCAGACAACATCTGTTCCACCTCAGACAGCTGAAGAAATTCAGAGTTTCACCAACTGTCCTGAGAACCTTCTACACCGGTGCTGTGGAAAGCTTTCTGACTATGAATCTGATCTCCTGGTTTGGAAACAGCTCCTTACAAAACCATACAGTTCTGGGCAAGGTTGTACGCACAGCCGAACGCCTGTGTGGTTCCAGGCTCACCCCCTACAGAAAATCTACAACCAACAATGCAGATCCAGAGCAACCAAGATCATCAAAGACCTCACACACCCCAACAATAATCTGTTCTACTTGCTGAGATCAGGGAGACGGTTCTGCAGCATCAGAACCAAAACTGAGCTTTTTCCCACCGGCCATCAGGCTCCTCAAACAGGACAATACACATTGCAAACTCCTACACACACTGCTACAACACGGGACACTTTCAACACACTCCAAGCCCTACACCTCTGGATTATTGTACACTTGCACATTGGACAATTCAAACTGTTTGCACTTTAAATACAATACATTTTATGTAAATAATCAATTCACTCTTATTATTCAGTACATATATACTGTGTAAAGGTGTGTATGAATATGTGTACATATGTATATATATACATATTTTTCTTTAAGAATTTACTTAATTTCTATTTCTATTCTGTATAGTCCACGGAACACATCAGGTTACATTTCACTGCTGGTAATTCTTGTATACCCTAGTATGTTACAAATTAAGCATCTTGAATCGTGAATCTTGAAACACAGTTCCCAAAAACACACACCAAATGAATATTTTTTAAGTTTAAGTTTAAGTTTAAATATAGTGAAAAAGTTCAATATTTCTTGACATTCCTTTCAGAAAGTGAAATCCATATATTATAAAAATTCATTACAAATAGAGTGAAATATGTCAAGCCTTTATTTTTTGGAAATTCAATGATTATGACTTTCAGATAATAAAAATGGGAGTGAGGGGTTACAGCATATCAGGATGGGATGTTCATGCATCTGTATTTTTTCATTCATCTTACAACTCTAAAAGCTCCTCCTCCCAGTAATGGATCCAACTGGTAAATTGTATGTCTAACACCATTAAGTGTTGTTGTTGACAACCTGTCCAATTCTTTTGAGAGCGATCTCCATCAGAAACAAATAACAGACCGTTCAGCCTGTTCAGTAACATCAGGACTTACACTGCTGATCATATACAATGATCATTTGTATGCTTGACTTTTAGAATCAATCTGGTTTCTTTACATATATAGACATATGACTGAAGTTCTGTTCTCTACAAGTCACAAGATAGTATGTTTGTACTTCAGACACATCTTTGAACTCTGCTTTGATCAGTTCAGTTCAATTGTGTAGGACAAACAAGACTTGATTTTTTTTGTCTTGATACTAAATGATGTCCTTATGATCTCTATATCATCCATTGTAATGGTGTAGCTTCTAACTACTCATTCATTGACTTCTATGTTGGAACATAGATAAATTTTCTGCTTCATGCTTCTAGAGCATGTTTTTTTAAATGTCAACATATCTCCATTGTGTACATTTGTGTTTTCTCTTATCACAAATAACTGTCTACAAATGTGTGGAAACATACATGTTCATTGCCTGTATACATCATCTCCAAAATAATGTGGCTAGTTATAGGGAAGCACCTTAAAGATGTCTTATTATAGCATAGTAGCAAGGACAGCATAACTACGGCTTTCCCACTCTCCCAGCCTCCTTCCTGGTGTGAGCTAAAGATGCACCACCCAGCTATTTCACATCTAGGTATGATAGTATGTACTTAATACAAAACTGGAACAGCTTGGTAAAGAAATAGGTTTAAACTAATGCACAAGCATAAGGTGTTCAATAGCAGATGGGTTTAAATTACCTTCAGGCCAAAATAGACAATAAATTAAAAGTTTGCATCTTGATACTCTTACTTGGTGGAACTTTGCTTGAATATTACTGTTCTCCACTGACCATCCAGTTTTGTGCTCTTAAGCTTTTTGATTTATATCATGATGGTAATGACTGCGGAGCATTTATTCTTGATTTATAATGGACATTTTACTGGTAACCACATTTATGGTGACCAATACATGAACCCAATTATGCCTTTGAGTGGAACACTAATTACTCACACTGGTAGAGCTTTAACAGCACAGATCCCAATATTCCATTGCTTCATGGTCATTGTTCCTATTAGTACTTCCCCTTTTGCATTAGCATCTGACATTTTACCATTGCTAAGATAAAATCATTCTTCCTTTTGTACATTGTTATGGGCAGTTCCTTTTAAGTATAAACATCTTGTAAAACAATGAAATTATTGCTATTCAGGCCAGAGTTTTCTAGTTCTGAAACAAAAAAAACATTAAATAACCCTGAAATGTAAAATAACCCATGTTTTCGTTGATTCATGGTATGAGTCAAGTCAAATCAATTTTATACTTTTAACAACTGACGTTGTCATAAAGCATATTTACAGAATTTACAGAATCCAGGTCCATAATGAGCAAGTCAAAGGCAAAAGAGACAAGGATAAACTACCTAAAAAGTAGGAAGGAACCATAGGAGGGACCAAGGCTCAGAAGGGGAACCCATCCTACTCTGGTCGACACCAGAGAGTGATAATAGGCAGAGAATATAAATAAATAAAAAAAACCTAAGAGTAGCAATGAGTCCAGTTTAAGAGGCATTTGCAGTTTCTTGTGTGCAGGTGTGCATCTGAGTTAAGATCAGGTAAGTGGTGCATGGTTCTGTCTGTATGGGCTCTCTTCAGTGGGAGTGAGGGGGTATAGCATATCAGGATTGATCACCTTGATCCAAACAAATTGACACCATTGACAAACAAACATGTTCTCAGCCTGGACTTAAATATTGAGATTGTGTCTGAGGCCCAAACCTTATTTGGAAAATTACTTCATAACTGCGGGGAGAAAGCTTTGACCCGGCTGTGACCTTTGCAACATGAGGTACTAGCAAAAAGCCTGCACCTTGTGATCTAAGTAGGTGTGGTGGATTATAAAGGTTATAAAAAGTTATAAAAGTTCACCCAGATACTGTGGTGCAAGTGCTTTATAGATTAATAATAGTTTAATAATGGTTTCAGAATAGTTTAATAATAATGTGATCATAAATTATTATATGTAAACATATCTTCTGCTTCTACTCTTGTGGCTGCATTTTGGACTAATCTAAGATTGTTTATGGACATACTAGTACAGCCAGAGAGTAAAGCATTACCATATTCTAACACTTTTTTCTGAATCATGTGATGACAAAATATCCCTTATCTTAACAATATTCCTAAGATGAAAGATGGCAGTCCTAGTTATCTTATCTACATAGGCTAATATCCTTTACACATTCCTCAATTACATTAAGCTGTTGTTTCTCTTCTGGCTTTGCTGAAACATATAACTGTGCGTCATCTGCGTAGCAGTGGAAGTTAACTCCATGCTTTCAGATAACATTCTCCAGAGGTAATATATACAGGAAGAATATTAATGGGCCTAAAATAAAACACTGACAACCGAGTTCAAAGCTCGAATTGGGACAAAGCCCTATGCTTTTTTAAAGCTCTGAATAGGGCTCTTCAAAGCAACATGCGCACCCCAGCTGGTGTAGCACACACAGAGCACTCATCAAGCCCAGAACTCTCTTCCTGAATGTCTGGAACCACCCACCATGCCACTTAGCTGAATAGCTATCACAATGGCGTTGGAATCAGCCATTTACCAAAACCCCCCCACAAAAGCCCCAGATTAGTCCCCTAAAACACATGATGAACACACAACAACAAATAAACACAATAACCCCCCAAAACACAGTCCAAAACACACAAACCAAACTCACCAGCATGCTTTAAATTTGTGGACAGATATTTTTGTGACGCTGAAGTTATCACTGTAAATAACTGTGACACCTCCTCCTCTCCCAGATGGATGAGTCTGGTGTAGGTACAGTAGCAGGGGGTATTGCCTCATTTAGTGCTACATACTCATCAGGTTTGGTCCAAGTTTCTGTTAGACAGTATATTAAACTTCTGATCAGAGATAATGTCATTAACGCTAAGGACTTTTGAAGTAACATATCTAATGTTTAACAATCCTAACTTTAGATCAAAGGCACTGACTTTACATTCAGTATGATCTACCTTTACATTGATTTGGTCAATAGAACAAAAAAAAGTATTTTTTTTAGATTTTAGATTTTTACACACCTCTATAACACACCTCCATAATATATCTCTTAGCAACCTTACTTTCTTGAAGGCATATATCATAAGCTCCTACAATTTTTGAGAACCTATGCTTGCTTAGAACCATGAGATTACCTGCTGAAGTAGAACCTAAGTTCTTTGCCTTGAACATTCAGTTGGGTCATCATTATTTTTTTCAGTGCAGAATGTTGCAGTTTGTATCCAGTTGCCTCTTTTTCAGCTTTAGTACACAGTCTTTCTCTCTGGCTCTAGTATGTTCATGTACATAAAGAGAAACATAAGCACTTCTTATTGTTACTTCTGCAGATTTCCTTTTTGAAACTTTATATGCCATTTGCACCATTGTCTTTTATTGCATATATCACATCAAGTATTGCTTGCAGTTTCCTTTCGCCAGACATTCGATATCCTGTAGAAAGTTGTGTCGTATGTGACCTTTATCTTAGGAATGAACAGTTTCCCATTGCGTTTGGGGCATTTTTGTTTCTGGCCAGACATGGGCTATTTCTGTATAATTTCTTCCAGTTTCCAAGATGCACTTGCAACAGGCTTTTCACCTTTTGCTACCCTCTGGCTGGAGACATGTTTTGATGGCTCCTTAGAAGATCTCTAGTGTGACCTGTAGTGTACTGTTTTTGGAAGTGCAGTCTCTCTCATTACTGCTGGTTGTCTTGCAATGGACAAGGTTTGAACAAATGATCTGTAAAACAGGTCCAACAAACACAGTTTGAACAGTGAGGGACATTACTTGGTTCTCGTCTTTGTCAAACATTTAATACTTTGTGAAGCATTTGACTTTTTTTTGAGCGGAAGAACGTATTATATGAACAACAAAGATGGCTTGAGAGTTGTGACATTACTGAGCATAAACATGGGTAGTGCAGGTAGACAGTGTTTTTTACTATGAACACTGTCCTTGAAAAGAACACTCTCTGTTCTTGTTGAAAGCTTCTTAACACATACTCTTCTACAGAACTCGGTTGAACAATTTTCTTGAAATCTCTCACCCATTTCATCCCAATAAGCATTTGTACCAGACATACAGCTAACTGTTTCTTCTGCTCATTTAAATACTTTTTTTTTTTTTTTTGCTGAAGCAGCAGTGAGTTCTAGCATTTTTTCTCTCCTTTTTCTCAGTTCCTCCTTTTGTCCATTTGATTGCTTGATTCTCTAGAGCATGTCTTGCCTAATGTGAACACCTTTTGTTATCAAAGCTGCATTTTCAGCTTGTATGCTGGTGATGTAGAAGATGTCCTTGATTACCCTGAACATACACTAATTTTACAGCTGTAGATAAGCTGTTGTTGTGGCCAGATTGTACAAGTGTACTTAGAGTTCCTGTACAGCTCTCTGTCAAGTAATGAATATAACAATACAATAAAAAGGCACAATAAAGTAGTAAGAAGATACACATCAATATGTGCATGTGTGTGTATGTGGAGATGAGTGGATGTGGGCCGTCAGCTTCACAATGTAAGAAGAGCATTGAATTGAAAAAAAGACTGTTGTGGAAGCAACAGTTTGTTCTTTGCACGTCTTTTGACTTGGCCCCTTAAAAGAACTGAGGCAGAGGCCTGTGCATGTACACCAAAAACAAGTGGTGCACAAAAGCCATGGTAGTCTTCAGAGACTGTTCTGCAATGGTGGAGTTTGTGGCAGTGAAACATTGATCTTTCTGGAGAACATTAGCATGGTTGTTTTGTTTGACAGGTACCTGCAGTCCCGTGCTAATGCTACACATTTCACATATAGAATCTACCACATGAACTTTCCAACCAGGGTTTTAAATCATGTTTACACCAGCATCAAAGACACTTACCAAGCCATACTCCATCCCTGCTTTACCAGCAGCTCAGTGAAAATGATCCCAGCATGCAGCTTTCTGCTCAAATGCACTGCAGAGGTCCAGAGGAACATCAGAGTGTGGCCCAAGGGAGTCGTCTCACCACACAGACTGGTCAGAGTTTAGTGAAGCTGCTACACATGAAGACTGCATTGATGTGGAGGAGTACACAGCAGCTGTCCTGCTACATCAGCATGTCCTGAGGATGTTGCTGCCTCTGAGAGGGGGCCTGTAAATGCAATTCAGAAACTCTGGATGTCTGCAGGGGTGGAGAGGATATCAAAAACCTGGGAAGCTGCCTTCAGAGCTGGAAACAAGCCAACCCCCTAAACAGCAACCTGGATAGAGAAGTTAGGAACACAAAGCATGCATGTGCCCAAAGAATTGTTGGGCACTATCAGAACACCAGTGTCACACAGAGCATGTGGAGGGACATTCAGGCCTTCACAAACTACAAACCAGCACTTTCTCACTTTGACAGTGATGCCTCCCTTCTTGATATTCTTCTGTTCATGGTTTAATGCACACAACAGCAAGTCTATATGGAAATCCACCCTTCTGACCACAGCTGCTGTGAGACAAACTCTAGCTAAAGCTTCTGGTCCTGTTCACATGCCTGGATGTATACTCATTGAGTGTGCAGATCAGTTGACTAAGTCCATTTTTTTGGTCAATTTTATTTATACAGCGCTTTTTACAACTAGCGTTGTCACAAAGCAGCTTTACAGAGTGTGTAGAATCCGGGTCCGAGCCCCCAATTAGCAAACCAAAATGACAGTGGCAAGGAAAAACTCCCTAATTATAGGAAGAAATCTTGAGAGGAACAAAGGCTCAGAAGGGGAACCCATCCTCCTCTGGTCGACACCAGAGAGCGATAAAAAGTACCTAACTGAGTCTTTCCAGCACACTTTGAAACATCCACATCCCAGTGCTAAAAAGTCATCTGTGACACTCACATCAATCATCAGGAAGTGCTTCAAGCCACTAGTCATGTGCTACGTTAAAACCGCCCTCCCTAGCTCATTAGACCCCCGCAGTTTGCTTATTGCCCCAACCGGTCAACCAATAATGCCATTCCCTCTTCCTCTTTCATTGGTCACTGACCCACCTGGATGCTTTTCCTGGACTTCAGTTCAGCATTCAGCATTCAGCATTTATTCTACAGAGACTATCCACTAAGCTGACTGAGCTAGGCTTTAGTACCCTCCTTGTGGATGCACGACTTTCTCAAGGACAGACCTTGGGGAAGTTTCAAGTACCATTACCCTTAGCACAAGAGCTCCAGACAGTTGTAGCTCCTATACAGTGATGGACCATGACTGCTCAGCAAAGTTCATCTGCAACCAGATGAAGTTTGCAGATGACAATACAATGGTGGAACTCATTAAAAGCAATCACATCTCACCATACACAGAGGGGTGACACAAGTGGCTGCCCGGTGTAAGTGCCACAATCTCTTGCTCAACGATTGACGATTGCTGCTATAGAGAAGATCAAAAACAGAACATTTCTGTGCCTCCATATCACAGATTACTTTTCTTGGTCCCTCAACTCCATCCCAATAGCCAAAAGGCCTAGGCAGTCTCCCCTCACCACATTCTACATGAGCATGATCAAAAGTCTGCTCTATAGCTGCACCACAGTATGGTACGGAAACTGCAGGGTTTCAGACTGTAACCCTGCAGCAGATAGTGAGAGCAGCTGAGAATGTCATAGATGTGCCCCATTGAGAAACATATACCAAACCCATTGCTGCAACACACCCATCCGTTTCTTCTACTGTCTGACAAATGAATTGAAGGTAACAAAGCTTCCACTCTGGCTCAGTTTCACAGTTTCATACCTATTATAACTGAACACAAAGAAACATTTAGTTTCTGTTTAACCACATGTCTTACCAGTGTACTGCCTCACTTGATGCCTTGTACATTTCTCACAGTACACTCTGTATTTTATTTTACCTACTGTTTACTATCAAAATGGCACCCTGAACTCTGTAAATTAATTTTCTGCTACTTTATAAACACTAAGAAAAGTCTTACGTCCATTTCCCAGTTTACTGATATATGTTTTACGTTATTGTGTCTACTATTGTTTTGTGCTGCACCTTGCATGTTGCACTTTGTTGGCTGTGATATATGTATATTTTACAAAAAAACAATAAAATGACGTTGGCCTTGACCTTTACCTTGACTTGACCTTGGCAGATAACTGCTTACACTGAAGAATTTGCCTACATAATGCATGTATACCACAAAGTGCCTCCTGAACAAATCAGGAACTATCTTACTAATATGTAACAAAAGTTCACCTTAATACTTTGTAATGTAACCTTGGTTGGTCAAATGTTTCCTGTAGGTCTTCACCAGGTTTACACACACTGTAGCTGGTTCTTTGGCCCATTCTTCCAAGCAGATCTTCTCAAGAGCGGTGATGTTTTGGGGCTGTTGCTGGGCAACATAAACTTTTACTCTTCCACAGATTCTGTATTGGATTGAGATCGGAAGACTGGGTAGGCCACTACAGAGCCTTGAAATGCTTTTTATGTAGCCACTCCTTCGTTGTCTGGTCCATGTGTTTGGGATCATTGTCATGCTGGAAGATGCAACGTTTAATCTTCAGTGCTCTCACTGATGGAAAGAAGTTTTTGCCCAAAATCTCCTGATACATGGCCCCATTCATCCTTTCCTCGTCCTGTTCCATTTGCAGAAAACAGCCCCAAAGCATAATGTTTCCACCCCCATGCTTCACAGTGGGTATGGTGTTCTTGGGATACAACATTCTTTCCCCTCCAAACACAGCAAGTGACGTTTATACCAAACAATTCCACTTTGGTCTCATCTGACCACATGACATTCTTCCAATCCTCTTTTGCATCATCCAACTTTAGACAGGCCTTGGCATGTGTTGGCTTAAGCAGGATTTTAATCCAATGTAGTGTGTAGTAACCTTTGTTACTGTGGTCCCAGCTGTATTCAGGTCGTTGACAATCTCCCTCGACCTAGGGCTCCATACAAGATCTCATCTTGTGGAGAAACATCCCAGAACTACATTTTCTAATAACAACAGTTGATCTCTTCTCACTAAGCTGCTGCCTATTGTAGATCAATTCATCCAAGTCTTGTGCATGTGTTTAATCTTGTCCCTGGTGTCGTTAGACAGCTCTCTGGTCTTGGCCATGATGGAGGTTGGAGTCTGACTGTTTGAAGGTGTGAATAGATGTATTTTATACAGATAACAAGTTCAAACAGATGCCATTAATAAAGGTAACGAGGTAAGAAGAGTAAGAGAGCAGGTCGGTGAGGGACAGAATTCTTGCTTGTTTGTAGGTGCTACATACTTATTTTCTGCACTATTATACAAATAAATTCTTTAAAAACCATACAAGGTGATTTCCTGGATTTGTTTTTACATTCTGTCGTTCACAATTTAAATGAACCTATGATAAACATTACAGAACTCTTTCAACTGGCAGACTCTGTTGCTGCCAAATACTTTTTGCCCCACTGTACCTGGGTATATCCATATTACCAGACATCAATCCTCTAATCACAGCTAAGCACACCTGATCACAGGTAAACACACCTGATCACAGCTAAGCACACCTGATCACAGCTAAGCACACCTCTTTCCTGGACTGAAGTAACTTTGTCAGTGTAGGAAACTGTGCAGGGCAGGGATCGTCCGGGACCAGGGTGAAAAGAAGACAGAAAAATGCTGCAGGGCATCTGGGAGAAAGTCCTTACAGAATAGGCCAAGCATTCATTTCAATGTTTTCTGTTTTTTCACACAATCATTTTCTTTAATGATAGTAGTAAAAAAACTGCAGTAAGTAGGATGGACAGTAGGATGCAAGTATTCTGGCTACTGATTGCTGATTGTTAGCAATGACCAGAAGAGGATGGGTTCCTGAGTCATGGTTCCTTCCAAGGGTTCTTCAGTTCTGTCGCCCTTGGCCTATGTGCTGCACTGTGACAACATCCTCTGTAAAAAGTGTTATGGAAATAACACTGAAGTATTGCTGTAGTTTGGGGGGCAACCATGGTCTTATGGTTAGAGCAAACAAACAGTAAACTGCAATTCAAGTCAGTTTTACTTAATAATGTTCTTTTTTATTGCTGATGTTGTCACTGAAGAAAAACTCCCTCAGCAGGAGGAAGAAACCTTTGGAGGAACCATGACTCAGGAACCCAACCCTGGTCATTGCTAACAATGGAAAGCAATAATAAAGAAGATTCACGTTTACGACTTACGATATTATGCCACAACACGAACTACACTGCAGAATTTAAGCTCCAGGTCATTATTTTTGCGAAGCAATGTCTGCAAAATCTGAAACAAATGCACGTCTGACTTCAGATCTGATTTTGAAGGATTTGAAGAAAGGTGAGCCTAATAATTTTAGCATTTCAAAGTTGCTAATTTTATACTGAAGAATTTACATGTAGACAAATGATTGACAGCGCTGTACTACAGTATCTCCAAGTTGTTTAAAAGAAAACTTTGCTCCTGTTAAATGGAGCTTTTTCCAGCTTGTATTCTACACTAGGATGTGATGTAACGCAGCTTGTATTCTACACTAGGA
>JBBIGC010072416.1:0-10665 GCA_037576955.1 Lepidarchus adonis
ACACACACACACACACACACACACACACACACACACACACACACACACACACACACACACACACACACACTTATGCTTGCTCTCTTGCTCTCTCCCATACATCTTGTTTGCTCATGCTTACTTTCTCCCTCTCTCTCTGTAGATCTTTCTCTCTCTCATCCACTCTTGCTCTCTACTCTTTCTCCCTCACCCATTCTGTCTCCTGCTCGCTCTCTTTTTCATTCTTTATCTCTTTCTTGCACTCTCCCTCATACTCACTCTCTCTCTCTCTCTCTTGCTTCCTCTCTCTCTCTTTCTCAGAGGTGAAGGCCAATTAAGGCTTGCTTGCATAGGGAGCAGCAGGAGGCTTGACAAGGCAAGTTGGCCCAGTGCCCGAGGGTGCAGCTCTTTTGGGCCTTGGACTGCAAACTGTTTACTAGTCTGTCTGCGAGCACAGGCCCTGAGAACAGCCACACCCACTCACTTTCAAACACACACATGCACACATGCACCAGTCCACCTGCAAAGAGGGATAAGCAGGAGAAGATACAGGGTGGTGCATTTTCCTTTTATTCACCTATGTCACCCCATTCCACCATTAGTCCCACTTTCAGCAAAGGGACGCCAAAATAATTCTCAACACATGTATTAGATCTAGAGTGTAGAAGTGTCTAAGAGGATTTTGGGGCCTTTTTATACAGATCAGAGATACTCCAACAGATGTTTTTATCTTATGTAAACACAATCCATGTGGCTCCCTTTTAAGTTACAGAATTGAACAGCATTATTATGTAAGACGTTCTGTTTTCAGTTACAGCGCATACTCTCTTGACCTTGTGTCATTACCTTATAAAGCATAACTCTCACAAAGCATTTGTTACAAATGTCCTGCATATACACATCTATTCCCCTGCCTCATCTCTTTCAGCTCACAGATGACACAAAGTCATTCAGAGAGTTTGAATGTGAAATTGATTGACCTCGATATGACTTGCGTTCACGTTCCTTTGCTTTTGTTGAACGCCAACCTGCGGCTCACACTGTAATGTGATGTGTTTACCTGTGGGGGCAGTAAAGAGTCAGGCTTGAGCATTTTTGTAACCTGTGGGGTTTGAGGTTCATCCTTCATTGGACTGATGAAATATGCATCAGTTGTCATAATTAGAACTGAAATCTGTCTGTTAAAGATTCTCCTGATATGGTGATGTAGGAAGAGAAAACATGCTTTGCTGCTGGGTTTGCCCTCTGATGCTAAATGTGTGAACAATCATGGGACATATTCAGTCCTCCAGAATGCAAAATTAATAGCATGTGAATACAATGAAGACAATTTCTTTGCACTGACTCTAGCAAAAACTACATGTCACACTTTTTTGACACCATTCGAATGTGCATCCGACTGAATGCAAGCCCCGAAAACCTGTGTGGACTCGGATTCACTCCAACAAGCAGAAAAACGGTCCGCAATTGATCCATACTCACCTGACACCACATACATCAGAAAAAATGTGTGATTTAGACAAAAAATTTAGTTTTTTCCTGTGTTGTTTCACATTGAATATATGAGAACCGAAGCAACACTTAGCTGTAAAGTACTGTAAAGTAAATTTACTGTAAGAAAATACAAACCCTTATAAGGAAAAGGGTGGATTCAGTTCCAGGCTCCTTTCACTTTGGATTTTACATATTCATGTGTCTTCATTTTATTCCACTAGGAGCTTCAGTTTCCTCCCATAGTCCACGGATGTGAATGTAAGACGATAACTGGAGATGCTAAATTGCTCCTAGTGGGTGTATACATGAGTGTGTTTGTCTGTGTGCCTGCCCTGCAATGGAATGGTGACCTGTCCAGGATGGTTCTCCACCTTTTGTCCTATGAACAACCAGTGTGTTCAGGAACTCTAAAGCAGTCTTCCATGACTGCTTATTCTATTGTGGTATAAATATGAAGTGACACAGAATCCAAATTCCTTTACATAGAGAATGTTAAAAAGTTACAGCGTGCACCATTTACATATTACAAAAGTGTTGACTTTCACTAATCAGGTAATGGTAATAAAACAGCTGACAATGGCTGAAAATGTCCATATTCGTCATTAAGAATTAGCGAGAGCAGGAGTGAACCTGCCTTAAAGACAAAACTGCTGTGAATGTGCACTCAGATGTCTCGAATGGCTAAAATGCAGAGATAAATTTCCATGAAGTATAATAAATAAAGTAAATATGTCATTCTGGCATCTGTTATCATTTTCAATGATAGCATTCTGTGCATATTAAATGCTTCGTGCATCTGGTTCCTAGCAAATTTCTCTAGAATTAATCATTTAACATCAAACTCTGAGTGATTTTGTTTGTCTTGATTTTCTTAAAGACTTATGCAGAAAAATAGATACATATTTGAAATTTACAGTTTAGGCAGAAAAAGGCAAATTCAACAAAAAGACTTCTGGATCACAGAAGGAGGTTAAAACAAGATTTGAACACATCTTCAAAAAAAATAAGAATTAGATTTTCATTAGTAAAAATTAAATGTAATATTTAACAGAAATTGAAACATTATTACAAAAAACAGATTATGACTGGTGAAGGGCATACAGCATCTCTTACTGCAACATGTATAGAGCAACAAGTCAATTCCTAAGGCAGCGAGAGAAACAAACTGTCCATTTTTGTTGTCCTTTTCTTGATTATTATTCCAAACTTAATAACATTTCTTAATACTGAATATGTTCAGTTATAAACTGCTTCTATGTTTTGGCAACATTATACTCAAGATGGTCAGTGAAAGTGTCTTGAATTGAACTGAAATTGTAATAAAAATAAAAATTAACTAGTTTTTGGAGGCTTCTTTATTACTTCTAGTCCCAAAGACCTACAGTCTATCTGGTCCTGAGGCGCTGTGTCATGAACTATGTATCTTATGAGGATGACACCTGGTCAGTGTCAGGCCTCTGACTGCCCTGGATCAAAGGTTCACCTCCAAATGGTCAGTTAATCACAATGACTTGGCTGTGGACGCGCACAATGTGTGGACACAACACATTTCAAGACACAGTCCAGGCCTCGCTAACTGTTCCACTGGATTATGCAGCACTGTGCTACATCTTATACAGCTGTCACTATAATATACATTTGCTACCAGTCACTCTAAAATGTCTACTCCTAAGTGAGGCCAGTATTATCTGATTTCCCAGCTCTATCATTGGACTAAACTGATTTAAGTGAATTAACAAATGAGATCAATCTTGTTTCAGAGCAGGGGAATGACCACATTTCCATAAAGCATACACATACACTTCACTTCAATAAAAACATTTCCATTATGTCAATGGAAATTTAGTATAGGGCTGGAGGTCACAACAATGCTGCTTGGTTTTTTACATGCATCACCATTCGGCAGAGATTGATCTGCCACACAATAAATATGCAGCCAAGATTTGTTCTGCGGTCATCAATGAAGGTATAGAGGATGACTAACATAAATTATGCATGGAAACAAATGGGTTAGAGTCTCTAACTGTATTCTACCACAAGGCAGCCATTTCTTATTAAGTGCTACAAGGTAAAGGTTTTTGATTAAGTTGTAATTATTTAATATTATTTGTTTGTTTGTTTGTTTGTTTGTTTGTTTGTTTGTTTGTTTGTTTGTGCCATTTTTTATATTTGCCATTTAAATTGTGTTCAAATTTAAGAGCTTTTTGCCTATTCCTTTTTGGAGATATGAGGATTTGTTCCATTAGCAAAAATTAACTTTTCAGCATAATTGTCTTATATTTAAGAAAGTTTGTCTAATATATATTTATTTGAATAGTAAGCATATATTTACTCATACAATATCAATACTAAAAGAAATGCAATAAACACATTTAAACAATAAATAGTCATCGAGGGTTTGAGGGTTTGCTAAATTATTTTTAATGGCAGCACCATATTACTTCCAGTTATAACCCAATACAATAAACTCACAGAAAAAGGAGCATCCACTGCAATCTTTGCAGTAGGGTTAAGGATAGGCTGTAGTTAATCAGTTTATGCAAGAATTTATGAAATTATTTTATCAAAAGAATGATCAAAAATCAAATTTCTCAACATGTGATTATAAAAAAGGCCTTTTACCATCTATAGTACATAATACTGTATGTCCCCCAAAATTTGCTGCTTATACATTGATTTTGCAAACCTGGTATTGGCTTCGGCTTGCATAAATGGGACAGCCTATCTGAAAAAATTAAACCACATTTGCTAAAAGTATAATTCAGTACAAAAATACAACATCCCTAAAACAATTAGTTGAATTTAAATGTACTGTTTACTGCAGTAATGAACAGTTCGAAAAGCAACTCAAAGCAAAGATAAATCATTGAAGGGTCAGTATAAAACGTGGAACATGTAAAGTTTCAACTATGGTATAATGTCACTATCTGTATAGAGCTGCAAAGGTCTCTAGGGGTCAAATTTGATGGTTTTACTTCAGATCAGTAAATCCATTAATGCTGCAGCTAATAACATGCGGCTTATCTTAGATTTTTAAAACATAAATGAGCATTTTCTGCGGTTTATAGAATGGGGCGGCCTAAAATGTATTACTGAAAAAAAATCAGGGAATCCAGAGAAATATCAGTCATTATAGGACAAGGCCAGAAACCACTGCTCATGAAGAGGAGAATCAGACAGCAGTGCATTGTCTCATATCAAGGAACACTGGGCAAAATCTCCAGTTGCAAAACTGCAGCTATCGTCAGTTCCCAAATGCAAGTTAAAGGAAAAGTCATGTAATATACTGGTATATTATACCTTCTTCAATATAACTTCTTTACCAATTTTTTTAACTGTGTTGCAGGATTTACATTTTAAATGGTGAGAGAAAACACAGGAAATCTTTTTATACACTTTTTAGGTATATAATAAAGTTCAAATAAAAAATAACTAAATGTAGATACTGGCTTTTATTGCATTTAATATTCTTTTTTTTCTTTTAAAATTTTTGGGTTAGTATATTCAATTGTGGTACAGACCCTCTATACAGAACACACTATTGCACATTGCACAATTATTGTTGTAACATATTGGAGAAAATATAACATATGACCTGTGTAAATGTTATGGCAAATAGTATTTTTGTTGGGATTTTTTTCACTAAACAGTTCCTTTCTGTTAAAAAAGTTATTTCCACATGATGTTTCACAAAACATCATTTGGCGTGTAAAAAGAAATTCTGGGTGGTATGTGTTGTTTTGCCATTACAAACAATTACAATTATCAGATAGAACTGTGAATATATCAATATGCCATTGACAAACATTGTACAACAAAAGATCAAAGCAGCAGTTGGGCTTTATGGTGTGTTAGACACAGGCTCATCCTGCTCGTAGAGATGTCTAAGTGTTTTACGGCTGATGTTTCAGGGTGTCTGTTTTGGCCTGCAGCCTGGTGCAGAGGCGCTATGGCCAGCAGTTCATCAACATGTCATCCAGTCAGGAACGCTGACCTGAGAGCCTTTCTGCTCTCCATGACAACCTCAGTTTATTTTCAAGCCTAAAAGTTTGGACTTTGACCTGGTTTATATACACTCTCATTGCGTGCGTGTGGATAACATCAACATCTGTTTTTTTTTTCTTTCTTTTTTACTGACATACAGTTTAGGATACTAATAGGGGTCTGATGTGCACAGCAAAGTGGACATGAAGGATAATAGATTGCAACTTGGCTGTCCTTGTCACAGTTTATGGGTTAATCATCCTCTGATGACCACTAAAATAGCAATATTACGTCTGCTTACTCACACACACTCACGTTGTGAAAGCGTGACACATTCAGGCCCGGAAGAGCCGGCCAGATCGAGGGCTGCGGTAGCAAGGCCCTTTTAAGGTCAGGCCTGGCTAAACCCACCACTCCCCTGGGAGGCCCAACTGCAAATTCCCGCAGCTGTTTTTTTAAAGGGAAGATGTTAGAGAACAGGACCGTCAAATGAGTCTACTTATAAATGAGTGAATGTGCCATAAATACCAAGCCTTTAGCCCTCCTAGCGCCCCCATGACATGTACACCTTGGAGTGCCTCTTCTTACCTTTTGTTTCATTGTCTCACTCGCAGCTCAATGAAAAATAAATTCTGTTGAAAGTGCAATCCACATGCCAGGTTTGCCAATACTTTACTAGTATTTGTTATTTTTGTGCATGCAGATATTCTTGATTATTCTAGAAAGTTAATCACACAATATATTTAAAATAGTCATAATATATAAGATATTTTATAATATATTTATGAAAACCTTATATGTGATCAAAACTAAAATTGTCATCATGTGTGCACACTTTGGACACCCTTCCATTTGCTCCAATTGTTTAAATTATTATCAACCGAATTTATTTGTTGAATATGGACTGAATATGCAAGTCAAAAATAGTCATTGGTGTTAATACAAGGTGGTTGTGGTTGTCAGATAACAGCACTCAAAAACTATAGGCTTCTCTAAGCAGCTGCCTGGGGATCTGAAAATGAAGCTGAGATTCTTGCAAAGAGTGAGAAAGGCTATTAAAATTTATCAGCATGATTCCATCTCTCATTTTTACAGTCTGCAGTTCAAGTGGACTAGGGAATTCAATGCAAGACCTAAAAGACAAAGAAAACTCTAATCGTACTTTTTCAAAGCACTAAATTATATTGTCTATCAATGGTAATAACATAAGAAATTAAACAACACTAAAATTATTTACGTACACTTTCTTGTAAGTTTTATATTTCTAGAAGCCGTTAAAATATCAATTGTCTTTTTGATAGATTAAAACACAATAAAAAAGGACTGCATTTACCATCATAAAAGCTTGTTTCTGAATTACAAGGCTGTGCTGAAAGCCATGACAATAAAGAGGCTTTAGTCTTGTTTATATGAACAAAAAGGATAGAAAAGAAATGGAAAAGAACATTGATTCTCAGCATAAAATGTAACCACACTGCCAAGGTTGTTAGTCACTCAAAAGAATTATTAGAAGGCAGTGACTGATTACATACACGAAAGTCCCATGGAAAAAGAAAGACATGCAAAAATGCATCATGTTTAATCTGTTCAGTGGTGGAAAGCTGCAGAACCCTGTGGAGTCTCAGAACCCTCTTCATCAGTTTAAACTGCAGAGTCAATCTGCAAATCCACAAAGCCTGAATCCAGCTGTATTTCCACAACTGTACCATGGCCAGCGAAACAATCACAGTTTATATCCCTCTTCTCTCATATAAAAATCTAGTTAAAGGCTTATACAGCGTTTTAAAGATTCACACATGAAACAATGCAATTGTATAAAAGAGCTTTATGGATTTGGGGAAAATAATGTTGAACTTGTTTAAAGGGGTTACTCCAGCATGTGTAAAATCTCAAAGAAACAAATGGGTTAACTCCTTAAACTCTGGGGCCTGTATGTGGACGCTGTAAGAACTTCCCAACAGATAGATAGCAGAGAAAGCTCATCTGACAGACGCCCCAGCCGCATTTAAATCTAAACGCTGGTAAACGCTGAAGAACTTCCCAACAGATAGATAGCAGAGAAAGCTCATCTGACAGACGCCCCAGCCACATTTAAATCTAAACGCTGGTAAACGCTGAAGAACTTCCCAACAGATAGACAGCAGAGAAAGCTCACCTGACAGATGCCCCAGCCGCATTTAAATCTAAAGTCTGACTTTAGCTTTTAGAACTTTGATGAAACAGAGTGTGGATTATTTTGTGACGTCCGTATCTCTGTGCCTGTCTTTCCCACATTCGTTTAATATTGATAGATGAAGCTACAAGGGAACCCTGTCAACATGAGTAAACACACATCATTGGAAAACTTCTTTGAAAAAGGGGGAAAGACCCAGTAATCCAAGTGTGCAGAATTGTGCGTCCCCACCAATATCTAGCATTTGCTGAACTGTTCTCAACAATAATTTAGATTAGACAGAAACGTAACGCTCCATAATTCATGTAGTATACACAGGGTTAACCGAGTTGTCTGTAGCAGAAGGCGTGTTTCATGGGTAGCAATGCATCGTGGACTATGTAGTGTCTGGTGCAGGAAAATAGGTGGAAAGAGTTGTTATGGGAGTTGTAGTTTGGTTGGTAGCATGATGCTAAAACAACTTGGCAAGTGACAAAGGGGAGCAGAAGTGAAGCCTTGAAGCTGAAGTGGCGGTTTCCCAGCGATTCCAGCCGTGGTCACAGAACATATGTAAAGGTAAGAATAGCATTACTGTTACTTATGTAAATTAATAACATATCCCTATGTTTCTGTGATGTATCGTTGCGTCATTGTTGTGTGATATACCAATTCTCATAGAATCTCTGTATCTCAATATTATCGTTAACATGGGCCACATATTGTGTATCATATCGTGAGATACTCTGAGATTCCCACCCCTAGTTAGGACTGTTTTCCATGTGGTTACTGGACACTGGCCATTTTAGTTCTGTTAGGAGAAAGTTCTGCACAATTTCCTTTTTCACTCATATCTCTTTTGCAAGGCTTATCATTCTTAGGAAATTGTATGCAGAACAACTCACCTTGGTAACTGAAGTCTTTCTGCTTCCTGTTATTGTGTTTCTAAGCTTTCCACACCGACAAAAACAACCCATAAAAGATCAGCTATCATCCATTCAGTCAGCTTGTTATGAAAGAGTGAAAGAGCTTCTAAATGACTCAATCTGGACTTAAGGTTTTTAGCTAAAGCTGATCATGGGTGGGCCACAACTGAAACAAGGGGATTTGAGAATTAAATATGATCAAAGAAACCCCAAGAAAGAAGCAGAGCATAACAACATTAGGCTACTAAAAATAATAGTGCAGTTGAAATGCTATAGGAGAACCACTTTTTGTTCAATAAAAGCATCTTTCAAGGAAAGAAAAATCTTTTTCAACCCAATCTTCAACTGTCAAGTCTGTTATATTCAACTGTTTACCAGATATTCACTCGCTGATGAACCTTTAAATGGACAGTTCTATAAATAACCATTGTGTAAATGAGATGTGTGAGTGTGAAGAACTTAGTTCTATTCATAATCTGTGCTCAAGCCAAGACCAATTATTATTTGTCTTTATTAATTAAAACCATACTTTATTATTTATTTTGGATAATAACACAGATCTGTACTCCAATTTTTTGTGGCCCGAATCCAGTCACTCGATGGGTCTCCCCTCAACCCAACCCAAATAGTTCAAATTCTTTAATATTGGTTATTATTTTCTTTTTATAGTCTCCAGACCCTTTACTACAAATCTTAATGTATTTTTGATCCATTTCAGAGATAAAAACAACTGATTCATGATTATTGTAAATATATTATTTTATCATAAAAGCATATGCAATTGCTTCATGATTATCATGATATTATAACATTATTTGATACCTGTGTAATGTTAGCTAAAGTCTAACACACAGACAAACTTCATTGGTTTTAATTTTTTTTACCCAGCAACCGTTATACAAATAGAAATAGTGAAATAATAAATGTATTAGGTTCTAGTTTTGACTGTTGAAGGACATTCAGGTGAAGCAACAATTTATCACCATGGAGCTGATGGGACAAACTGAGATAGAAGACTACGTAATGGATTTAGATACATACTGTACTGTACAAATATATACAGTGGTGCTTGAAAGCTTGTGAAAAAAAAATCCAATAACATATCTGCATATGGCAAAAGTACTTGGTGTGATCTCCAGTCCTGCACATCGGCTTAGGAGAATTTTGGATTAAATCGAATTAAGGTCAGAACTTTGACTTGATCATTCCTGATCATTGATTGATCATTAGCAGAACGACTTGTGTATTTATGATCATTGCCTTGCTTCATGACCCACGATATATTGAGCTTGGATAGACACATGGATAGATGTTTTTTTTCCTTTAGAATACTCTGGTTCAAAATGTATTGTAAGCCACCCTGGCCCAGTTGCAGCAAAACAGGCCCAAACCAGAACATGTTCACCACCATGTTTCAGAGATGAGATTGGGATCTTAGACTGGATTGCAGTTTTTTTTATTTCCCTAAATGTAACCCTCCTCATTTAAGCCAAAAAGTTTTTGTTTTCAGCCCAGTCCTGCACAGTTGTTGAATGTATTTATTTATTTTATTACCTGCTTAAGCAGGTAACAAACGCTTCTGTCTTATGAAAAAAACATTAAAGAAACAGAGGTCTTTAGGTGTTTATCTGAGTTTCAATGCTGTCTTTAAAAATTTATCATACCTGGGTAGGGTAACAGTAGTCCCATATTTCCTCCATTTGTACATAACTCTTGTATCAGAACTCTTTAGAGTATTATAACCTTAACCAGCTTTATCAGCTGTTTTCTGAGGTCTTCAGACACCTCCTTTGTTTGAGCCTTGATACACACACACAAGTGTGTTGTATGTGTGATCAGACTGTGCTGGATCCCTGTTTTTTTACATAATACAGGATCTTTCACTCACACCTGACTGTCATCCCACTGACTGAAAACACCAGAATTTCACGGTCAATGTAATTGATAATCAAAAGAATTCACTTACTTTTGCCACACAGAGTCTGGATCCTTTTTTCAATAAATACATAATCAAATCTAATAATTTTTTGTGATTTGTTTTAGGTCACATTCATACTGTATAAAAGTGTGTGTGTGTGTGTGTGTGTGTGTGTGTGTGTGTGTGTGTGTGTGTGTGTGTGTGTGTGTGTGTGT
>JBBIGC010072433.1:0-10665 GCA_037576955.1 Lepidarchus adonis
GTGTGTGTGTGTGTGTGTGTGTGTGTGTGTGTGTGTGTGTGTGTGTGTGTGTGTGTGTGTGTGTGTGTGATTATTATAAATAGACAATAACCAAAATGTATATCATAAAAAGAAAATTTAAGGGCTTCAAAAATGTCTTGAACAATTCATGTGTCCCTGAAGTCTTATGATTGGACTCTATTTTTGATCACACTATTTTTGAACTCTGAGGTTCAGTGACCTTGTTGTTCATCCAAGATCTTCCACTCTCAGTCTGCTCTTGCAGACCTCTTCCCCTTTAGCTGCACGAAGAACAACTCTTTCTCTCTCACTCTCTCTGGGTGCACAAATACCCTACTCCCAGATTTTCATCCCTCCCTCCCTCGTTCCTGCAGACCCCACTGGTGATTTATACAGCTCACATACACACAGCTGTGTCAAGGTCCCCACACTGACCAAGGGGTACTATTTACCATGACTAATCCATCCCAGACTTCAAAAAACAAAGAGAGAAAGGAAGAGAGGGAGAGAAATAAGATTCAAAGCGTGAGACTTGCAGACGTACACTAGTTGCTGACACTTGAGCTCATGACCTTACACCACCATTGCCTCACACACACTCGCAAAACAAGAAAGCAATTTGAACAAGCACTTTGCAGGACTGCAGAAGGAAAGATTAGTAAAGAGGTGGAAACATATCAAATGAATGCAAAATCATGAGGGTTATGAAGTCGGTGTAATTAATGTGACCTCATACAGCAGCAAGAAATTTACACACACTACTGTTAGACATGCTCCAGTGTTTTCCTGCCGAGTGTTTTTCAGCCTAATCTATAACTGCTGCATCTATGGCGCACTGGCAACCAGCAAAGACTTTCAACACATATGCCTCTACTTAGCACCTGCTAGTTGTAAAGTTTCAAGATTAAGTTGAAAACCAGTGCATTTTCTTGCTATATGTTGTTCTTTGTAAATATCAATGTTATTTAATATGTAAAAAGGCTTCCATACAGCATGCTTGCAATTTCAGCATTTCATCATTGCTTAAGAAATCAATCGATTTTTATTTTTCATCATTTGAACACTGAACTTTACAATGTTTTAGGTGTTCATGATAAACAGACCAAAAAAAATTATCAGAATAAAATGTTTTACATTAAATATCATTCGATTAACACTGTTTGCCTTCTCCTGTAAAGAAAAACAAGTATCCCCAAAATGGTAATGTTACCAGTGGTATGTATTTGTTTTTAGTGGACAGCTACTAAAATATGCACTTCTTAACATTTCACCACAATTTAGTCCTGATTTAGCCAAAATGTAAACAAAGTCATTCAAAATGGTTTGTGGTAAAATTATTCACCGTAGAGAAATTCAGGTGTTGTTGCAGTGGTGGTAATATGAACCACAGGTCACAATATCTAAGATGCAAACTGAGACATATTGTTTATTATGTAAAATGATCAGGGGGCCTAAGCTACCTTCTGAGTTTTAACTTCAAAGCGCCACTGGAAGAAATACAGCTAATGATCTATAAATGCTATTAGCCATTAGTAGTGCGTATGAATCCATCTGTTAAATAAATTATAAATAAATAACCAGTGTGCCACACACGTAAACTAGTGTGTCAGGACAGCATATTCAAAAACATTTCATGTAAATATAGTTTTGAATTGTTTTTCAGTGACGTAGACTTTAACAGAGGCTTTAAACACTTAGGCTCTCTGGTTCCTAACATCACTGTTATGAACAATTCTGACATTTCTCTAAAACAGAGCATTCCACATCAAAGCACTCAAAGTGTTAATGTCTTATACAAATAATTTTGCAGACAGTTATAAAAGTTGGTGGACTTCCATTTAAACTGATCAACAAATCTAAATCACACAAACACCTAATTTCGCAATTTGACCAAGCCATTGATTGACTGTGTACGCATTTATTTCTTCATTCTCTCCTGGAAGAATATTTTTATGAGCTGGTCAGTAATGTGGATGCGGGACTTTATTTATTAACACCTTCACTTTGAATGACATTCATACTTGTTTCATAGTAATTCCTACATATAATAAATCTTAATATCTCTAGAGAGAACTTAGATTAATAGCAAGTCTGTGGTATGGCTATTTTGCTGGAATGGGCAGCCAGTTTTAGAACTGCCCGTCTTCATGCCCCAATACAAAGGGAGTCTAACTGTTCCTTTCCTGTTTTTCACCTTTGTAACCACTGAACACTGAAGAGATAAAAGCGGCTTGACTCCTTTCAGAGCCACTGACTACACCCACGTTACTAAACAGTCTCTTCCGAGTCAGGGCAGCAAGCATCGGTAGAAATGCCTTTAACTTCTTAACGAGAGCAAGAAATTATTTAACCTCCCGTTACCTTTCCTAGTAAATTTTACAGTGTATGATTAATTATGACAAGGCTATCTGAAATAATTTACACTGGCACTGAAATATCACACAAGTGACAATTACACATAGTCAGGTGTAGAAAAATAGGCCTTCACTAGGGGGTAATATACATGTATATTTCCATAGGCTACACCATCTGCAGTACAAGAATACAAAAACACTGCCCCAGCAGTCATCTAAATAACATAATGTGTATACCCATATTTATACATTTCACAACTGCCAAGTGTATGAAACTACAAGCCTTTGGACTCTGTATTAGGAAGATGGTGTAGACAAAAATGGAGGACCTCTGAACCCTGCTAGCACATGGCCTTTCAGAGCCACATATTAATACAGAACATAAAAAACGTCAATATTTCAAGTTGTGTGCTTGTCAGCTATATGGCCTAGCTGTCATTCCCACTGGTCACCAGCACTGATCTAGCAGCTGGACAGGCCGAACATTAACGCACAGTGAAAAAAAATGTAGGGGGATTATAAATCTGATAAAAAATATACTTTATTTTTTTCATAGTGGGATACAAACCTCGTGTTCACACAATGTTTTGTACAAAAATCCATAAATTCTCTTTAAAAAGTTTTATGCACTGCATGTTTAAAACAACAACAAAAACAAACAAAAGACAATAATAACAAAGAATCCCCATCAAGAGCTGTGTCTTGCATCACTTACGGCTCCTGTAAGTGTCAGTCTGTAAGTCAGTCTCTGTTCTGCGTTCTCCGTGCTCCCTGAGATCTGAACCTCACTGGCTCACATGCAGCTACCGGTGGCTCAAGCGCATTGAAGTTATTCCGCGCATCCGGAGACAATCTTTACCATCTTTCACCTGCAACACACACACACACACACACACACACACACAAGATCTTAGAAAAAAGGACACATGATACAAGGGCACAAGGCATAAATTGCACCATTAATAATCACATTTATATTAAAACTAAATATTAATATTAACTAAATATATGCATATATGTGGCTATTTCTCAGCATCTAAAATCTCAACTGAAGGCTAAAATAAATAAAACATGTTTAATAGCAAATAACAAAATAACAACTGTTATTGTTGTTATTATTATTATTATATTAGCATTGTCATTATTATAAATAAACAATATGCATGTTCATTATCTTTGTTTTAAATAACAGGGGGAATCCATGTATAAGTACTGCAATTTCGAAGCAATAAATACTAAATAAATGAGTTTTGAATGAAGGTTGAATGAGAAATAATAGCAGAGTTTGGCTGATTCAGTGTTAACCTGCAACATTAGCTGCACACTGCAGAGTAGCTACAGTCATAGAGTTCTCCTGAAGTCTGGAGTACAAGGCTCTTACACAGGGGTGTGATACAGGTGTGTGATACAGGTGTGTGATACAGCTGTGTGATACAGGGGTGAGATACAGGGGTGAGATGCAGAGGTTTCTGGGCTCTTAATGGAGGAACAGTGATCAACCCTGAATCAGACCCTCACAGTGATGTGGACAGTAATGGCGAGTTCTCGAGTCCCTTTCCCCCGTGACTCGAGCTCGCGTACATTGTGCGGACTCACCCCTTTCCTCTGGTTGCTGAGGCAGAAGGTGCAAATGGTGCGCGGCTGCTTGCCGCCCGGTTCCCCCTGCGCGCGACACCCCGCGCTGAGACACGGCTGCGCGTCCTCGCCGCCGTCGCCGGTCAGCAGCACGTTGGCGAGATGTGAGATGTAACTGGACGCGAGGCGCAGCGTCTCGATCTTTGACAGTTTGCGGTCCACGGGCTCTGTGGGGATGAGCGTGCGCAGAGCCGTGAACGCCGTGTTCACACTCTGCGTCCTGTCCCGCTCGCGCGCGTTCGCCGCGTTCCGCTGCTTCACGATGAGCACGCTGCCGCCGCTGGTCCTGCGCGCCGCGCGATGCCGCTTTTCCGCACTCGCGCAGCAGCCGTAGCTTTGGTCCGAGCTTCCGTCGCTCTCGCTGCGGTTCTCATCGTCCTCGGAGAGCGCGCCGTGCTCCGTGTAGGCCAGGTGCGAGGCCACGGGCCGCAGCATCGCGAACGCCATCATCAACACCCAAATCCTCCGCGCGGAAATGGAGCAGTGAGTTTCTCCAGCGCTGGAAATATCCTGAGCATCCAGGCGGGAAAGAACTGCTGCTGCTGCTCGTGCTCCGCTTACACTAATGACACATGGTGCAGACCCCGCAGGCCACGCGGAACTTCAGCCTTTCAGAAACATGGTCAGAATCCCTCACGGACATTACAGGCGCGAGCGGCTGAAGTAGCGCGAGCTCTTATAGGCGGAGGGGCGGAGCCGAAGGAGATCCAGTCAACACACACAGTGCAAACAAAGCAGAAAAATGCAGTAATATTAATATGTTTGCATAGATTTTATAAAAAAAAAATTTTCATGCTGCAATTTCGGATAATAATAATAATAATAATAATAATAATAATAATAATAATAATAATAATAATAATAATAATAATATAAAAAAGTTATTATTATTATTATTATTATTATTATTATTATTATTATTATTATTATTATTATAACTTTATTACTATCACTATCATTGTTGTTGTTTATGTTATTGTTGTTGTTGTTGATGGTGCTTTATAAGCCACTGTTAATGGTTATGATTTTGTCACATTTTCATTGTTCTAGTTTCTTTTGTTTTGGGAAAGCAAACGCTGTAATGCAGTAAGTGCAGCATTGCGCCCTTTAGTCGCGCGCTGATATAAAGAGGAGTGAACTGTGTTTCGTCTTTATAAACGAGGCTCGAGTGCACGTGGCCTATGTCACTTTAAGAGCTGGTTTGTTTGTTATCCGTTTGTTGCCCGTTTGTAAACGGCATGTCGAGTTAACGTTTGGTGCTGTGGGTTTTTAGGGCTTCACTCTGCTGACCATTTGGGGGTGTAGGAGCACACACCTCCACCAGCAGGGGCTTTCCACCAGCCCACCGATGCCTTATCCTCAATCCTCAACACCTCCACAGGTTACAGTGCTAAAAGAGGTTTCTCCTGGCATCCACTCGCAAACACACACTGCTCCATCATTTACACACCTCATGAACTATGAATATATCCCACATACATACTCAGCTCATCTGAGTATCCTACAGCAGGCATGCTGACTTCTGACACACAAATATGGCGGGGGGGGGGGGGGGGGGGGGGGTTGCCCTCCCCCCCCCCCCCCCCCCCCCCCCCTCCACCCTCCCTCATGATGTGACTGTAGGCTCACACGCTGCTTCTCAAAGCAAAGGAATGGCTAAACCCTCTGACCTCTGCCTTTTCAACTTTGACCTCTCAGCTTGTGTGCCTCAGCCATGAGCTCATTCAAACAAGTCTCCACTAATAAACTAATACAATTCATGTAAAAGGACTGTTATCAAGGACTAGATAGATCTATCGATAGATCGATCAGCACTTGACTGGCGCATCCTCTGCAACTTCAGGCAGTGAGAGAACAGTTTCCCCAGTATACAACACAAGTTTGGAAATATGGGTTAATTACAATGAAAAGCAACTGAAAATTATTCTTAAATTTCAAATATGATTAATCTTTATAATTAACAGTGGACACTACATTTATTCTGTATATAAATGACATGTAATCAGAAATAAAAAAAGACACTATTAGATCTCCAGCCAAGGTATAACTAAGTAATACAATATGTCTTACGGCCAATCAGAACAAGTTCCACAGCATTTTGTTCATCATACCAAACCTAGAATATTAATGAGGTAAGAACAATGCCATTTGTTTTAATAAGAAGTTTATCAAATCAATAGTGGTGCTTATGATCCTGTAAAGTGTAAATGAAATTAAGAGCATGAAAAGATGAGTTACTAAAATGTTTTAAAGCTAGTTTTTTGCTTTTATATCACTTTATGGTTCACTTTTACAGTTAAAGCGTATGCATACTCAAAGCGACTTCCCACCAGCATTCATCATGACTGTCTGAGAGAAATCTGTGTGTATAATCTATCAGTTGCCTCTGCTGTGGCTGGAGAAAGTGCTACTGCAAATATCATTTGCGTTCTCTGCAAACATCAAGGGCCCAGTTCTGCAGAGCTTAAACACACATACACACACATACACACAAACACATGCACTTGCTCCAGAGTCACTGCTCTGAGCCTCCAAAAGCACCTTAGTGAAAGACCACAAGCTGATCCCAACTGCTAGAGAAGATGTTCAAAGTGATGCTTTCTCCACTGTCTTGTGATGATCTTGTTGTTGCTGGTCTTCTGGGAAACCATGGCCTGGTCATTTCCTCTGGAAAGAATCAGCCATGTTGCATTTAGTCATTTTATTAATTTTTCCCCCTTTCTTTATCACATGATATTTTGCAGTTAGCAGAAGACTTCCAAACAGATGGCTACTCATATTACACTCCCCTTCATCACTCTGGTCATCAAATAACCCCTGACCTCCAAGCCCTCACCTTCAGTAGTCTTTAACACATATACGTAGTTGGATGCAAATGGAAGAACATACATTGATGAGCCACATCATTAGGTACACTTTTTTTTTTTTTTTTTTTTATCAGCTTAATTTAAAGGTGCACTTTAGTCCATCTGTTTCTCTGCATCATTTTAGCTCATTTACCCAGTCCATCAATCTTCACAACCTCCACAGGACCACCAGTGAGTAGGTAGTCTACTATTTGGGTGGTAGATCATTCTCAGCATTGCAATGATTGTGACACAGCAGTGGCATGTTAGTGTGTGTGTGCTGCACAGAGTGAATCACATGTAGCAGTGTGTTACTGTATATAGAAGATAGATGTATCTAATGAAATGGCTTTTTGGAATAACAAGTATGTAGCAAAATACACATAGTGCCATATCTTTGGTACAGGTCTCAGTTTAGGTTTCTGCTTTTTATACAGTATCTTAAAAGATAATTTCTTACTTTAATAATAATAACTTTAATTATAAAATGTGTTGTTAAACATTAAAACATACGATCAATTTGCTATATAGAAACATCCAAATGGACACATTTGCATATAACTGTTGCTACATATATTCAATGCATTCAAGTAGATGATGTCAAATGATTGCAGTTAGGAAAAACTAAAGTGTTATAAATATAAATAAATTCCCTGATTTTGGGTGTGATTTTCATTTAAAAGTCAATAACGAAAAGATATTGAACTTCACAAAATCCCTAAGAATTTGTGGTGAAACTATTTGTGGACAAAAAAGCAGAACCAGTATAGTCTGAAAAGCTGAATAATGCTTCATTACCATGATTCAATACATGACCTCTTTGAATAGCTGTTGATTTAAAGTTGGGGCTGATGTTGATTTCATGGTGAAACAATGTTTCCTCTATGATTGTTCAGTGTTGATTCAATGTTAAAAGCATAGTGTGAGCAAAATCATACACCTTACTTACATTTTAGGTTTTAGCAAACAATCTAAGAGCAGGTTGCAGTGATAGACAGATGGAATGTTTCAGTGATTACTGCTGAATCAATGCTGGATCTAGGCAAAATCAATCAGCATCATTAAGCTACACAGAGTCGGTGCTTTTATAAGCTTTCGGTGCTTTCAATCTTTTTTTTTCTCTCTCATTCAGGATATTTTACTCTCAATCAGAGAAATATGAGAATAATGAGAATACACTGAAATAGCTACCCATGCCATGTGCACAAATGCATGGATCATTGATGCAGGATTTTGAACTGTACTCTGATGTCAAGGCAGATGGTTCCCCTCTACCTCAGCATTGAGCTAGTTTTCAATTTTGCCCCCATTCCGTTCCACTACACAGAAAAGGCATTTGCGAATTTTAACCTGTATTTGTGAAGTCATGTAATGTGTTCACAGATAATAGTTTTTAGAAGCATTGATATCCACTGTAGAATCCTCCTTGTTTTTAAAGCAGTGTCACCTGAGGGCCTGAAGATCATGGAAAATATTTAAAATCCCCTACGTACAATGCTATCAACTAACCAAAATGATATTACTCAAAAAATACAATGTCCTTATTACACTAGAAATATACTTTGAAAAGGATTACATTTTGCTAAACGTTTAGTAGTGTATAAGCTTGAAAATCCCCAGCTCTTGCATGGGCAGCCAGCATGGTGTTAAACTGCTGAGGTTTCTCGGAGCGTGCAGTAGCCAAAGCAAGCCAATCCCATGCAGACCCCCTGCGGCATCGGTTTGTTTGCAGTTCTGAGGAAAGTTAAGTGTTGGGTAAATAAACGCTTGGCAGATGTTCAGGCCTGTGTGTCTGTGTGTGTGTGTGTGTGAGAGAGAGAGTGAAATGGAGAGTGAGACAATAAAAGACAATAGCGAAAGTGGATATTGTGAAGAAAATAGCACTTGAACTCTAGGGCTCTTGTTCAGTGATTCCTCTTAAGATGTGTTATCCAGTTATCCATCTACTAATATTGAGTAACTATGAGGAATTTGTAAATTCACTACATCTAATCTAAATAATTCTCACATTAAAGCAGTATGTTCAATTATAAGTTAAAACTAGGATTTTACAAAAAGCAGAAATTCAACATTTATACAAGTGGTGTATTCTTGATGTATCTCACATGATTTAATGGAAGCTTTCATAAACAAAAAGGAGGGGTTAGGAGCAGCAAGGAGGGGCAACAACATAGGGGGCAAATGGCTTCCAGGCTTCTTTATTTCTTTACTCTCCCTGTCTTTCTCTGTCCCTTTTTTTCTCTCGTAAGATGGGTCCGCTTTGACAAACATGCCACAGTGTCACTTCAAACCACAGCTTACGGTCTCCTCAGCTGCACCAACAATGCCCCTCACTAAACACACACACCCTTGGACGTCCGATACTCGCCTTCTATGCTAGCGTTTATATGAGCGTCAGGGGTCAAAGCCCACTGGGGGTACAATGATCCCAGCAAACGTCAGTGATCGTAAATACCTCACTGATCACAGAAGAACATCCAGGAACTATGCACTGCTCTGCTTAAGCGATGGACAGAAAGGCAAAGAAAGTGATGGAGATAAGGATCCCTCTTATCTTAGCTGAGTTTAACTTACATCTATAATATTTCCAATCTGCATTTGTGAAGTGATGTAGGGTGTTCACTTTTAGAAGTGCTCCTGACCCCATGCAGTGATATCCACAACATGAGGACTTGAAGATCAAGGGTAATATCCAATATTGTTTTTCAGTCTTATCCCACATACAGCCAAACCCCGTTAGCTCTCCCCCTGTTATCTCTCCAAACCCATTGCTCGCCATATTTATATATGTATATATATATATGATTACAGGAAATAGGAAATGGCAACTAACCAGAATGATACATATTAATCAGAAAAATACAATGACCTCATTATACTAGAAATATACTAGAAAGGATTATATGTTGCTAAACATTTTGTTTTATATACGTTTAAAAATCGCCAGTTCTTGCGATTGCGATTGTTTCTTGGAATATGTAATAGCCAAAGAAAGCCAGACTCATGCAAAATATGTAAAAAAAAATAGGTTAACATGTTAATTTAAGTTAAGCTCATCCATTTCTAACAGCATTTCAATGGCAGTTGTAGTCATAGTTACATTATGCTTCAACACATCCAATCAAATCACATCAAATCCAACAAACGTTCCAACAGTAATTGTTACTGTAGTAAGTGTTAATATACTTTTTTTAAAACACTAATTTGGTTGTATGAATGAGGTTGTCTGTATCTAAACACTAATATGGTTATATGCATGAGGTTGTTTGTATCACACACTTTATGATATGGTGCTTATTATATGACACAAAATATTTTCATAATACTTCATCACGATGTAAGACAAACTATCTTACATCAACTATCGCGATACAATTTTAACTGCAGACATCATAAATTCATCATTAGACTAACTGTGATGCAGGTTAAAATGTGCAGTGTGATGTATTATGGGGCATTTTATCAGAGACAATTGATTTCCTTCAGTTCTGTGCTCACTCATGTGGCAAGTTTCAACTAATGACCTTTAATGTCTGGAATGTAATATTTTCTTCTACATCGCAAGGAAACAAACAGGAAGAAATTAAAGCCTGTTTATGGTGACAAAATTGTGTCAGGTCTTTGTGGTGAAGGGAGTGTGAAGCTGAATAAACTCATTACAAACCAGACGTGTCACTAGTGCTGTTTAGATATTTATTGAACTCAGCAGGGAACAAACAGGATCACAACCCTTCAGAGAGAGAGAAAGTGAGGGAGAGAGAGAGAGAGAGAGAGAGAGAGAGAGAGAGAGAGAGAGAGAGAGAGAGAGAGAGAAAGCGAGAGAGAGAGAG
>JBBIGC010072491.1:0-10663 GCA_037576955.1 Lepidarchus adonis
TCTATTGTGATTTAAGCTGAGAGAGCAATTCCACTATGACACCAAAGAGAAGTGGGATTCTCCCTCTCTCGCTCTCTATCACGCTCTCTCTCTCACATCATTATAGTCTATTATAGGAAAATCAGTACTTTCCTTCACTGTACCCTGTGTGGATACGTGCTCTTGGATATATGCTCTATTTAGCTGCAGTATATACTGCTCCTTTCAGCTTTGCCACATCCTATATATCTGAGCGCTGTCTGGAGAGAGATTTTTCTTCTTTCCGTTTCCGTGTGATTCGCGCCGCCCATTGCAATACTCTCTCCGCACACACACACACTTTGCCAAGCACCATTTCCCAACTGATGACGGCTGCTCTCTAGCAGCGAGAGAAGGCAAGCGGGAGTCATTTTCTTCTCAGAGAGAAAGTCTTCTATGAGCTTAAAAGCCACAGGCGTGATGGACAGGATCCTCGCGCTAATAAAGTTGGGCTCATGTTGGCCTTACTCCATCCTTAAGTAAATGGAAATTGCTGTATGAGTGTAGGTGGACTGATATCTGCAGGTGCTTTAGCCTTTACAATGCAGTTATTATGGAAGAGAAGGACGAGACAACAGAACATAGATGTTAAATATGATCATCTGTTTCTCCACTTTCTATCAGTGGAGAATAAGGAGCATTGACAGGTGACGCGAATACCACTGGCTATCTAGTCATTTATTACAAGGACACCTATAGGGGATTTGATAAATTTGGCAGCATGTGAACAGTCAGTTCTTGAAGGTAATGTTCTGGCAACAGGAGTGTACGGATTTGAGCCACCTCGACGTGGACTAGTTTCAGAGCATCTCCAGAACAGCAGGTCATGTTGAGTGTTTCAGGTCTGCGTTAGTTAGTACCTACCAAAAGTGATCCAAGGGGGAGTAGGGAGTGAAGGCTAACCTGTCTGGTCTGATCCGAAAGAGGAGCTCCTGTTGCATTAAATGTTAATGCTGGTGGTTTTAATGTTATGGCTGATCAGACTAGACTCTGAGTGGGTGAGAGGGTCAAATGGGGTTGTGTTAGTCCATGCACATTCATGCAAAAACCTCATTTATTTAATTTTTCTTGGCCTAGGGTTACAAAATTATGTAATGTGACCCTTTTCCCACATGACAGCTACCAAATACAAATGCTTACTATAAATTATCCCAACAATATCACTCATTCTGCCTTTAATTAGGTGTTTAGGTGTTTAGCAAAGTTCACATCTGGCAGCTTGTGAGCATCTTGGCAACTCTGTGTAAAATGTCTAAATGAAAGAGGCTCTGCATCTTACTTTTGACTTCTAAGTGTGTATTGTTATAATAAGGAAATTCTCAAAATGCTGGAATATTTTACATTTCCAGTGAAGCGACTGATCTAAACTGAAAACCATCACTAGTTCAACACTAGAGAAGACTTATAAGCCTAAATATATACTGAATTACCTGACTAGGTTTTGAGGGCCTAGTGATTGGGCAGTGGTGGCTTAGTGACTAAGGTTGCAGGTTCATGGCATGTGCACCACCGAGGTACCCTTGACCAAGGTACAGCACCTCCCTAGCTTCCTGCTGCTCCATGTGTGGGTGGGTTAAATGCAGAGTGACTATGTGGTACATTGTAAGAGTGTTCACAATGGAAAATAATCACTTTCACTTCATTAACATCAGCAACAGCTGCTTCAGGGCTGAATTTACACTGTCTTTACAATTGTTTCTGTCAGGTTCTCTTCAGGTCTTAAATGGTGAACAGCAAGTTGCATAGCAAGTCTTTATTTAACAAACAAAAATGCAGAGGGCAAGATAAAATGGGAGATAAAATCCAAGAAAAAACAAGAGAATAAGAACCGGAGCAAGTGGACGACAGACACGGAATGCAAAGTCACAGGAAGCCATAGAACGCGAATGCTCCAGCACCTGGGCACATAGGACAAAAGAACTTAAAAGAGGAGGGCAATGAGACACATGGGCATCAGGGCAGGGCAAACAGGGAAAACAACCAATAACAATGTACTAGGGATGACAGACAGGGAGACAGGGCGAATGGGATAACAGGCAGACATGGGAGAGGCTGGGAACCGAGGGAGAAACCATGTGGGAAGAGCAGGGGAGCAGGACTGGGACCAGGCGGGGGAAAAGGTGACCAATAATGGAATGGAACAAAAACACAGCTTCTGTATTTGACCCATTTATACGTGGAGTAGCGGGCAGCTATCCACAGCTGCCTGGGGAGCAGTGTAGCAGGACAGTACCTTGCTCAATGTTACCTCAGTGGTTCCTGGGTTGTTCACAACGGCCAGGTCCAAATCACTAGGCCACCACTGCGCAATTATTACTCGAAACCTTTCCTTTTTTGAACTATAAGTGGAAAACAGATTCTAACACAATGACATTTTCACTTCATCATATTGTGCCTTGCTTTTATCACTTTGTTAGCTTCTCTCAGACTTTGAATTTGTGAAATCCTGTTTCCAGAGTCAGTGCCATCATCAGTGATGCAGCTATGCCCTCTGAAAGGTTGAACAGCATTGTGTTTGAAGATCCTGAGGAAATACTGTATGCATCCTCTTTTGCCAGACTCAGAAGAAGCCAGAGGTTACATGCTGGATCCTGGCGCTGGAAGTGTCTGCTCATCTCCCAGGATGTTGGAGTTAACACCATGGGACTCCAGCTTCGAGTGTCCTTCCCCTTAACTACTGCTTCTAAGCCTCTGAGCAACCTCTTTATGTCACTCCAGGGGAGCTGGAGCATTGGAGCCCAATCTCCACTTTCATTTCACCCAGCATGAAGGACATAGTACCAAGAAACCAGGATAACTCGATAGATTCATAAATGTAGGTTAAAAGAAGGCAATGGATGAAGATTTTAAAATAAAACTTCAACCTACACTCGTCTTAAGGCTCAGACTTTTCTATTAGAAAAGAAAAACTCTTGTCCTGTAGTTCTCCAGTCCAGCATACAGTATATTGGTGTAGGATCTGCTCTAATAGACCTGTGTGGCTTTCTCCAGAACATCTTCCATCACCATGAACTCTCTCAGCTACTTAATGCAACCTTAACACTGGGAAACTGAGTCCTGCAAATTAACAAGTACTTGAGTTGAAGGCCTAGGGTCATGGGCACCCAAGGCTCCTTGATGAATGTGGGGAGCTAGCACATTCTGTCCGATCCCAAAGAGGAGTCCCGCTCCGGTTACACAAAATGTGAATGTTGGTGGTTTAAATGTCATGTCTGATTGGTGTAGACACTGTGTGTGTGTCTATTAGCTTAACATCTCACTCCCTACACCTGAAAATATCACTTCAGGAATCTCAGTTATGTTGGAAACCGTTGTAAGCTCTTATCACGTGTAAGTGAAAGTGACTATTTGTCACTAGAATACACACAAAGTGCACAAAATATCACCTCTGCATTTAACCCCTCCACATGTGTGAATGGGTATTAAACACCACCCGAAGAACAGTGTAGCACAGGACTGGAGCTGTGAATGAGGGCCGTACCGATGACAACTTGATCTTAATTTTGCTCAATATTAATTTTTTGCCATTATAAAAAGAAGAATATTGTATATTTTGATAAGCTGCTACCGATAATCAAAAGTATAAGAATATTCAGTAAATATTAATGTAAATTTTTGAATTGTGGTGTAGGTGGAAGAGAGAAATAATAAGATTTAGATTTATTAAAGACCAACATGGCAGGAAACAACCCTCAATGTGAGACCTGAATTGTGTCATCATAATAAGAAAACAAATAGCCAACAATAAAAATATTAAATCCATAAACTGCAAAAAAAATGCAACAATCCAAAAGTCAACTGTATTTTATCGATTTTGTAAGATGTTACATAACTTATCTTGACAGCTGCATCTCTGGGTGTGTGAAGTTTTGTAAAAATTGTTTAGTGAGTTTGCAGCTTGGCTAGCAAAGCTTCCGACTCCTTTGCGCATTCCTCATCGGATACGTTTTTGTATTTCTCGATGTGTTTGGTCATGTAGTGAAGATTCAGATTGTAATCCTTAAACACAGTGACTTGTGTACCACACACTAAGCACACGGCTTTACCTCTGACTTCGGTAAAGAAATCTTTAGCAGTTCATGTCTTTTTAAAAACACGGTACTCAGAATCAACTTGAGCCAAAATTTTTAGAGGGCCAGGGGGAGCTGGCTGGCATAAATTGTCGCTGAAAGTATACCCGTACGCTTTGGCGTATGTGGTATTCACAGCGCAAATGCACCTAATTTGAGTAACAGGATGTAGTTTGCCCACCTCTGCTGTAGTGGGTCAATGCCTTGCTCAAGAGAACCTCAGTGGTGCCTGTGCTGGGGCTTGAACCTACAACCTTCATATCCCAAGGGTAAAAACCTCACCACTGCTACTGCACCCTGCACGTGTGAAAACACTAGAGCAGTGGTTCTTAATCTGGTTTCGATCGAACCCTAGGGTTTCGGTGATTCGGTCTCAGGGGTTCGGCAGAGCCTCCACCGCAGAGGTCTGGACACACGCGAATTATCGTGTAAATTTGCTTGGTGCTCACTGGCTGCAGATGATCATGCTACAATGTTTGGCCAATCAGTGCTGAGGGGAATTTAGCGCTCAGTAGTCAACGCGTGACTGTCGTGGTAGAACGTCGTGTGATTTTTTTGCTAATATTTTAATCCATAATAACTATGTCGGGCAAAAGAAGAAAGCGGTCGGACGAATATGTACAACATGGATTCACATGTATCGCAGAACGTGATGGGAGTGAACGTCTTATCTGCATGATTTGCAACTCTAGTCTCGCATCGGCAGAATTCTGTTGGTTTTGTTCTTGATGATGTTCGTGATGTTCATACACGGCTCATTTTGTGCACCAGTAAAAATATGTCTTGATTTTGAAAAAATATTTTATTTTTCACTAAAGAGGGGTTCGGTGAATGCGCATATGAAACTGGTGGGGTTTGGTTCCTCCAACAAGGTTAAGAACCACTGCACTAAAGAGTATACTCCAGGTCCTAGCAGATGGTTTGATCTGGTTGGTGGATGTGCAGATTTTAAAAATGACCCAAAACACCTCAAAACTAGGTTGGTGCAGCACTAGTTGCTCTGGTTGGACCACAGTGTTGGATCCCACAGCACAATTTCAAGTCCATCCCTGAACGTCTGAAGGGCTTAAGCATGATTAGCAGTGCTACTTAAAGCATTTAGATGTATGAAGTTTGAAGGTTTCCCCAAAGTAATGCAGGATTCAGCCCACGAACCATCTGTTTTCTCCAGCTGTCTTTGTTTTCCAGTGAATGCATCTTTTTATCGCAGATTTTGCAATTTTCATGGTCTTTTTGCTGTGGAATATCATAGATCTGTGTCTCTACACACAATGCTCCCTATATCTGCTGGAGAAACTTATCTTCTCGCAGCTGTACATCACGTGTGTGTTGTTGCTGAGTGTCAGGAAGGGCTGAGTTTCCCTTTGTCCTCACCTACCAGGTCATCTTTTCATGTTTTCATGACTGCACTTTTTTCTCGTTTGTGTATTGTCCCATTATTTATAACCCTTTCGTGTTTTCTCCTGTGCAACATCAAAGCTGTGTGCGTGCAAACATGACCTGCTTTTTTGCATTACCTTCACTTTGATTGCCAAGGTAAAGTTTGAAAGAATACATTTTTTAATTAACATAATTTTTCTCTTTTTTTTGCACATTTCTTATATTTTAAGTTGACACAAAATGCAGGATTTCATTTATTAAAGGGAAAAGGCAATGCAAACCGACCTGGCTCAAATGCTTTTTCACAGCACTGTGTAATACATGTAATACATAATGCAAATAACATTATAGTATAGTAACATTGTAGTAATAACATTTTAACTACAATAAACAGTGACGTTGGCATAAACACACATAGAGCTCTGCACATTGAAGCCCAGTATTAATGGTAGTTTCTGTCAAATAGCTGATTTGACCAGATTACACAATATCAGCTACTGCTTACACGCAACAGCTCATCCAGGTCGGGTTTTTGCCTTTATTCTGATGTTAACTAGTGTTTCTGCATTCCACATTGCTTTGCTGGTAGTGATATCTGCTAGAATCTATTTTATATATATTTTATTAGCTTTAAATTCTTCATTATCAGTTTTACTCTCAGAAAGTGTATAGTAACAGAACCACACATTAAGAAAAATTGAAATTCTTTACGACTCCATTAATTGGGAACATTTTTAAATCTTGAACTCAAGACCAGATCTATTATTATATCGGTTTCAAACATCAAATTATGCCAAAATATTGAGAATTTACATGTATGTGTGTTAGTTATATTATATACTGTATTTCCCCAATGACAGGTCACAGCTTATACATTGATTTATCAAAACTGGTATTGGGTGCGGTTTGCCTAAATGGGGCGTGAAAACATGCAAACATTCACTAAAAGTATAATTCAGTAAAAAAAGATGACATCCCTAAATGATTAGTTGAATTTATATGTACTGTTTACTGCAGCAATAAACAGTTTGAAAAGCAGCACAAAGCAAAGACAGATCAGTGACGATGTTTTGTCACTTAATTGACAATTTGCAATCAGTCTCTCTTTTTCAGCCCTTTGCTACATTACATTACGTCCTGTATAATACAATCAGGAAAAAACTCCATTTAACAGAAATAACAAAAGTTCATTTTTGCTGGGAAAAGATGAGTTTTTAATTTTTGTTTGAATGACTGGAGGGTGGGAGTACTGCAGTACAGTGCTGTCCTGCAGTAAATCCGTCTACATGTAAATTCTTCTGTATAAAATTAGTAACACTGAAATGCAAAAATGATTAGGCTTGCATTTCTTAAAATCCTTCAAAATCTGATCTGTGAATGCGACTTGTGCTGCTTTGCAGTCGTTGATCCTGGACGTGTGTTTGTCTCAGATATTGTCATTTTTTTGTCGAAGCTGAGGTTTAAATTCTGCAGCGTAGTTCTTGCGTCGTGGCATGATATTGGTAAGTTCCAAATTTGATCAATTTAATTGTTTTTGCTCAATTACAGTGTAATGTCACTGGTATAGAGCTGCAAAGGCTGCAGGGGTCAAATCACCAAATACAGTAACACTGCTGCTAATAACATGAGGAGATTTAAAACATAAATGAGCATTTTCTGTGGTTTAGAGAATGGGGCCTAAAATGTGGGGCGTCCTATTGTTGGGGAAATACGGTACTGTATATATTGTTTACTTAATCTGCATATTGCAATACAATTACATTACTTGACATTTTAGACTGTTGGAGGCCTAAACCACCTATTGGGTTGGTGCATTGCAAATGGATTAATGTAAAACGTAGAATAACGTGGAATACCATATTAATTGTCCATTCGGGTTGCGGGGAAGCTGGAGCTGATCCCAACTGACAAGGTAGAGTACAGGGGACCAAACACAGAGACAGACACACACTTAGAATAACCGGTCAACCTTTGTTAACCAATCAACTCTGGACAGGGGATCAAACCCAGGACCCAAAAGTGCTTAGCACTGTGAACGTTTACTGCTGCACATCGTCTCCTATTGAAATTGTGTGTTTTCGAGGTTTTCTGTCCTCTTTTGTATTTGATACTTTGTGGTAAATGACTTTAAGCTACAGATGTGGCAGATAAAGAAGGAGCTGAGAATCACTGCAGGAGAGAGCAGCATTGGATGCAAGGCAGCTCTGCTGACTGATTTCAGCTCTGCCCACAAGTAAACACACAGGGTGTAATGAGTAACCGTGAATGTAGAAAATTTCCCTCATCAGTGCTGATTGATGGGCGTTTTCTCCGACTGCGAGGAAAGAAAGAGCCTTTGTCAAAGCGCCATAGAGAAACGTCTATAGGGAACGGGAGCGTTTTGGCATTGCAGAGTCATTGAAGTCAACAGTTCTGTAGGTCTCTGAAACAGCGAATTTCATACAAGTCGCATAGAAATGCATTTGCAGTAGATACTGAATGTTTTAGGAACAATAACTAAACCCTGAGAGTTCCTGGTGGATTTTGGTTGAATCTAAAATGAATAGTTTACTCCAGAAGAATGTACATTTCGGTTAAAAAACTGGGAGAACCTGCGGTTGTATGCAAACCCTTAATAGTTCTTAAATACCCAATGAAAGCTGCCCCACAATATGAGTTGTCCCAATCTATAAGTTGCAGAAAATGCTCATTTATGTTTTAAAACTCTAAGATAAGCCGCCCTGTTATTAGCTGCAGTGTTACTGAATTTACCGACCTGAAGTAGAAGCATTTAATTTAGCTCCTGGGCGATCGTTGCAGCACTATACCAGTAGTGATATTATACCGTAGTTAAGTGTGAAGAATAAAATTGATACAATTTTGAACTTGAACCAATATCATGACTCAACGTAAGAACTACGCTCCAAAATTTAAGCTTTAGCGAAGCAACGTCTACAATTTCCGAGGACAATATCGATGACAAAAGCGTCTTTAACATCAGTGACAGCAAAGCAACACAAATCGAGTTGTTTGGCAATGACAATGATGTTTACTGCTCTGATTTCGAAGAATATGAAGAAAGATGTCTTTGCTTTGCGTTGCTTTTTGAGCTTTTTGTTGTTGCGGTGAACATTACATTTTAAATTCAAATAATCTTTTGTGGATGTCGTCTTTTTTTGGGGGGTGTTATGCATGCATGCCTTTCAGCTTTAACCCTGTACCTGTATTGGCCTTTATTTAATGTAACACACACACACACACTTTTCCTTATATCACCCCTCTCTTGGCAATTGTGAATGACAACCCCCCCCCCCTCTGTTTCACTCTCATGCCCCTCCCCTCCTTCTCCATTTATCTTCTTCTCTCGCTCAATCTTTTTCTCGTTCCCTTTCTTCTCTTGCTCTCTCTCTTCTCCCTGTGTCCTCCCTTCATCTCCTTCTCTCTTCCTCTCTCTCTTTCCCTCACCAGCCCGTTTCTCTCCTTCTTTTTTCTTTCCTTCCTTTTCTCTCTTTCTTTCACTCCGCTCTGTATGTTTATGATCTTGTTTCTTGTTCTGTTTTTCCACCTTACTTTTTCACCCCCATCTCCCTCTTTCTGTCTGTCTGTTATTATCTGATGAGGTTCTTATCCTCTGTTCTCTGCAGTCATTAGTAGTTTTGTTTGAAATTGACAGCAGAATGAGCATTGCCTCCTAAATAATATAACATCTTCCCATTTGCACATCCTGCAACAATACCATACAAGCCAAGAGCTTTTAATGCAGCCTCGCAAAATGGGTGTGAGAAATACATTGCACCCAAAGAGAGCGAGAGAGAGAAAGAGAGGAGGGGGGATGAACACAGTTATTTCTTTTGGCTGTTTTTATCTGTTACTTGCACATGTTACTTCCTGAGCATTTTGCATAAGCTCGATGTGCCACTGCAACATCATTAGCAACACAGGCTAAACTCCGCCTGAACACATACAGCCGTGTGAAACATGTTCTTTCTTAAAGGGGCTGTTTTCCACATCTCTCCTCTATTTAATTTTGAGTTAACAAAGTTAACAAAGACCAAAAACATTGTAAAACATAATGTCACCAGTTTCCAGCCTTTCTTCTTCATCTCTTAAAAGGAAACTCTGTTTTTGTGCCTTTAATTATTTCTAATAATTATTTCCCCCCTTTAATTTTGTAAGTTTGCCCACTGACAAAGAAATGAACAGTCCATAATTTTAATAGAAAGGTTTATTTTAGAATATCGAAAAGGAAATCCAGAAAATCACATTATATAAATATCTAAATTGATTTGCATGTCGTTGAGTGATGTAAGTATTTTGATCCCCACAGAGATCAGACGTTTCTTGTCGTTGATGACCAGGTTTGTGCCCATAGCAGAAGGATTGTGGTTCATACCTCTTTGCAGATCAGCTCTAAATCATTAAGGTTTCAAGGCCGTCGCTTAGCAACTTGAAGCTTCAGCTCCCTCCACAGGTTTTCTATGGGGTTAAGGTCTGGAGACTGGCTACACCACTCCATTACCTTAATGCGCTTCTTCTTGAGCCACTCCTTTGTTGCCTTGGCTGAATGCTTTGTGTCATTGTTGTGTTGGGAGACCAACCCACCACCTGTTTTCAGAATCTTGACAGAGGGGACGAGCGTGTCACTCAAAAAATTATGGTATGTGGTCCTGCCCACCCTCCCATTGATGCGGTGAAGTTGTACTGTGACCTCTGCAGAGAAACATCCCCAAAGGATGATGTTTCCAACTCCATGCTTGACAGTGGGGATGGTGTTTTTGGGGTCATAGTCAGCATTTGCCTTCCTCCAAACACAGAGAGTGGAGTTGAGGTCAAAGAGCTCAATTCTGGACCACAGAACCCAAGCACTCTCTGAATCATTCAGGTGTTCATTGGCAAACTTCAGATGGGCCTTTACATGTGCCTTCTTGAGCAGCGGGACTTTGAAGCACTGCAGGATTTTAATCCATTAGGGTGTAGTGTGTTACCAATGGTTTGGTGACTGTGGTCCCAGCTGCCTTGAGATAATTGACAAGCTCCTTTAATGTAGTGGTGATCTCTCACCTTTCTCATAATCATCCTCACCCCACAAGGTGAGAAGCCCCAGACCGAGGTCGATTGATAGTCATTTTGTGCATTTTGATGACGAAGATGGCGCCACTGTACGAGGCATGCCGTCTTTCCATCTCTGTAGTAGCCGTGTATTTTCTTTTATTTTT
>JBBIGC010072558.1:0-10660 GCA_037576955.1 Lepidarchus adonis
GGTTCTCCAGGTGAGCAGCTGATCTCGGAGCAGTTCCAGGTGGACTGGGCCACAGTGCTGGTCAGCAGTTTTGGGGTGGTTGTGATGCGTTTTGACGGCCGTGGAAGCGGCTTCCAGGGAACGAGCTTCCTCCACAAGGTTCAGCGTAAACTCGGCCGATTAGAGGAGGAGGACCAGCTGAAGGCCCTCAGGTAAACTGCTGACCTCCACCCACTTCCTGTCTGACTCGCAGTGAGACTGATGCAAGGTTCACCTCCAGCAAATTACTCAACATTTCCCAAAACCAGGTGGTGCTTCATGTTCTAGATTGTTCATCTTTTTCACACAGTTCTAGAATTAGCATCCTTTATTCACACTGTTCTAGAATGTTCATCCTTTATTCACACTGTTCTAGAATGTTCATCCTTTATTCGCACTGTTCTAGAATGTTCATCCTTTAATCACACTGTTCTAGAATGTTCATCCTTTATTCCCACTGTTCTAGAATAAGCATCCTTTATTCACATTTTTCTAGAGTGTTTATCCATTAATCCCACTGTTCTTGAATGTTCCCCCTTTATTCACACTGTTCTAGAACATTCACTCTTTATTTACACTGTTCTAGAATTTTCATTGTTCATTCACTTTGTTCTAGAAATATTCATCCTTTATTCACACTGTTCTAGAATTTTCACACCTTATTCACACTGTTTTAGAACATCTATCCTATTCTACAATGTTCTAGGCTGTTATCTCTTATTGCTGCTACTCTAGAACATTCTCCACCTTCTACGACACTCACTCTTATTTACATGTTTTTATCATTTTCACCACTATTCATGTTATTCTAGAATGTTCCCCTCATCTCACACGGGTTCTACTGGACTGCAGTTTGTTTTATTTGAGCTGTTATGATAATAATAATAACTTTATGTATTAGCACATTTCACAGCGCCGAAGGTATTGGGATGATAACAAACTGCCTACACTGAGATGTTTGTGGAAGAACATTTATTTTAGGTCCTAAGCTTGTAGACGAGACCGTACACTATTTGTCCAATTATAATCCAGGAAAGTGTAGGTGGTTAATGATGCCTGTTGAACTTTGTTACTCAGTTCCAATCCCAGTGTATCATTATCCAGCTCAAATGCAGTGTGTATGCAGCCCAGTCAAAACCACTGTGTCACCATGACACCCAGGTTTATGGAGCAGTGTGTGCTTTAACCTTACTCACATATTTACTCACTAACAGTCTGAACGTTATGTTTGCAGCGTTATTGCAAAAGAACCATACATCGACAAATCCAGGATTGGAGCGTTTGGACAGGTAAAGTTCTTCATTTCCCATATTCACTAACATCAATTCACAGAAAAAAAATATCTATAACTCGTAGTGCTTTCTCGGAGTAAGAACCAATCAGTGGCCTATACTCTGTGAACATGTAGTTCATGCTAATATGCAGGACGGTGGTGTTATCCACTATGCTATTCAGTGACAGGTTTTGTACTTCTCTAAAGTTGTAATTTTATAGCATTTGGTATTAGTTTTACATTGATATCTAACACTGTAGCCTGTTTGCATGTTTGTATGTATGTTTGTTATTTGTTAATGTAGATACTGTAAAGTCTGTCCACATACAGTAGCGTAATTACGCTGTTCCCAGTCCCAGGCATCTCGATCTATTGCACAGTTTATTGGTTTTCCTACTTTAACGCAATTTAATTTGGTCAGTTAATCAAGCAGGAACTTCTACAGCTGAATATGAAGTCAAAGTATGTCATGGTGTCGGTTCTCCAGCACTGGGGAATGAAAAACACAGGTGTAAAACATGCCCTTGAGGCCCCAAGGCAGTTGTCTGATGAGTTGTCAAGCATGCAGGCTAATGAGAAATGCTGTTGTTCAGGTTTGAATGGGATGTTATGAAATACATTTCCACCACCAAAGGATCAGATCTTTGTTAGTAGTAGATTGAAGTGAGTTCAGTTTGAATTTGTTTAACTTCTTAAATTAGAGAAGAACTGACAGAACCTTTCCATAAATATGTGATGGTAGTTGTCGTATATCACCTTGATTTGTTATGACAGGTTATGGTCATAAACGTTACAACATTGTTTCCATAACTGGTAAAACTGTCATGAATATTTTATAGCAATCATTTAAGGTAATGACAACAATTTTATTGGCATCACAGTTACTGGAAATGGCAGTGGCACTGCAATATTAATTCACATAATATATTATGCGTGTGTGTGTGTGTGTGTGTGTGTGTTACAGGTGTATGGAGGGTATATCACTAGCCTCCTGCTCAGCTCTGAAGAGTCTGTACTGAAGTGTGGAGCCGTTCTCTCACCCATCACTGACTTTGAGCTCTACGGTAGGTGCTCTGTGTGTGTGTGTGTGTGTGTGTGTGTGTGTGTGTTACTGTTGTATTTTCTGTTGTGTTGTCCCTGTGTGGAGGTTAAATGAGGACTGACCCAAGATGAACCCACCGTTCATCACTGACGCCAGGTTTGGTGTCTGATGTTCACTACTTTCACTTTGTAATGGAGATATGAGGCTAAATACCTATTATTATTATTATTATTATTATTATTATTATTATTATTATTATTATTATTATTATTATAGTGCTGTGGTTAGCACTATAGCCATAGAGCAAGAAGGTCCTGGGTTCAATTCCTGGGTCTGATTTCCTCCCACTGTCCATAGGCTTGTGGTTTAGGTCGACTGGCTGCTCTTCATCGTCCATACGTATGAGTGGGTGAATGGTTGTCTGTCTCTGTGTTGCCCTATGATGGGTTGGCCTCCTGTCCAGGGTGAACTCTGCCTGGGATCAGCTCCAGCGTCCCATCACCCGAACTGGATATGCAGTTTGGACGATTATTATCAATTGCAATCAAGTCATTTCAGACTCCTGGCAATGGGGAACATTGTCACTCCACCTTCTCTTTGGATCTCCAGGCTTTTTAATGCTTTATTCATGATTCATTTTATTTCCATACATGCACCAAAGGCCCACAACTGCAAATTAGCATAAATCTTATAATTACAGGCATCAGACAATAATAAATAAACTAAATATTTAAATTTTTACCTTTACTTATTCCAAATATATCCACTAATTTTTCTCATAAAATGACAATCACAAGCTTTACTAGAGAGTTGATTCTTAATTTGGACTGGGGTCCTCTTGTTTGATTTCTTTGCTGTCCAAGGTACTTTTAAAAGTCTTCTCTAGCAAAAATATCATTACTTTTCCTGTACCAATGCGTTACTGTGCAGCTCTAGCATCCGTTGAAGACCACTGAGAAAGACCAGAGCCTTGACAATCCAGATCTTTGTAGAGACGCCCAATGACATTTGAAGCTCCTTCATTCTGGTTCTACTTAGAGCCAATCTGACATTTTGTGAATATGGGATCATTATGCTTTATTGTTATGAACTGATTCAAGTAGCCAAAAGTTATCCATCACTTCTTTTTTTTCACTAAAGTTAGTGGTCTCTACTGTTGTCAGAACATTCGCTGTTAAAAAGTCCTGTCTTCTCACTCTCGCTATTTGTTTATGTGGGCCTACAAGCCTTAATGGAAGTGTTGTGGCATGTGCACTGAAGCTGATCAGTATTTCTTCCATCAATCCTGAATCCTTGATCATCCTCCTCCAGTCCAGCATCTCTTATCTCTTATGAAATGTTCAGCGAACAGGACAAACAGAAGTAGCGATAATGGGCAGCCTTGTCTAACTCCAGTGTAGAACTAGACGAAGTACTGGAGTTTTTATAATTTAATGTGATCAACACAGACTTTGCTGTTTCTTATATTTTATATTTTTAATGATCTAGCATGCATCAGTAAATTTCTTTGGTATTGGGATAAATACCCATCAGCCATAACATTAACAGCACTGATATGTGAAGTGAATAACACTATCTAGTTATTTTATTACAACAGCAACTGTCAGGGAGGTGGGCTATATCTCTTGCTACCATCCAGTGTCAACCACCGGAGGATGCATTCCTCTTCTGGTTGCTCCCAAGGTTTTTTCCTACAGTTTATAGAGTGTTTCCTTGCCTTTGTCACCTTTGCTTCATTAGGAGCTCAGACCCAGATTCTGTAAAGCTGCTTTGTGACAATGTCAGTTGTAAAAAGTGATATACAAATAAAATGTATATGACTTGACTTGATATATTAGGCAGCATTTGACACCAGTTCACCAGAGAAAAGGACATATTGTTTTATAAAAGGGACCATCTTCTTACAACTGACATCCACACTTCTGAACAAAAGACCATTGTATTGCATTGTTTACTCTCACTTGTATCTTGTGCACCTCTCTCTGCTGGACCCTGGTTTTTGGTACTGGACAGAGAAGCATGATACTACCCCTCTCACCATGTAACTTCATAATGTATAGACACACTAGGCAAAGGGCAGGCTTGAATTTTTGTTTCTTAGTAGACAGAAATAATGTTACAGGGTAGATACTGTATTTGGGTATTTGTTTTTAGTGGTTTTAATTTAAAGAGAGATTTTGACTTACATCTGAGATCTGTTCTTACAGGGCGACGTAACGTGATTTTTACCATAAGTCAGAGCCCACCTGCATAAGCACTCACATGAAGCACGAACAACGGCATCTTCCTTGTATAGCGCCCAACTAATCCGCTTACCAACTAGTTCCTCCTCAAACTTTTTTTTTTCTCTGTAAGCACCAGACGTGGGACTGACAGAACAAGCTTTCTTTATAAATTTTTGGATAATGGCGACGTAACCCATGGATTGCCTGTACATGGGGCGAAATGATCTCCCAAAGAGAGGGTCAAGGCTTAGACAGCTGTACCATGTGGTTTCTGGGACTGTATGGCACAGACAAAACCTTATCATACCACCGTAAGTTCACATTTTCAGTAGAGGGTGGTGGTGTAGTGTTTGATGGTTTGATGTGGAACCTGTGGTCTGTCGTCTTGTTACTGTATTACGGGTTTGGATTAGGGAGGATCATGGCCGCAGTGTTGTCAGGTTATTTGGTAGACCTAATGTTAAAACACTGTGGGACATTGTCTGAAAACCTAGTTCTGGTGCCATGGCTGAGTAGCAACCATCCTTAAGCCATTTGTTCTGTACTTTTGTGCATATTGACTTCAGGCTGATCAACTACAGATGGAATAAGGAGAAATTCTCCTGCGTAAATGAATTGTTCTGATTAACCATTCCTTTAATGGCATATGTTTTGTTTCTGCTATCAGCTCTCTGTCAGCTAGTTGAGGAAAAAGAGGGCTTTCAGGAGCTCAGGGAGAAAAATGTGAGAATAAAGTGTGTGTCTGTGTGTGTGCATGTGTGTTCATTAAACTGTCAAATATCGTTTGTTCATTTACCAACAACTTATCCATTTCAGCTAACAGGGATGCTGGAGCCGATCCCAGCTGACTGTGGGCATGGACAGGAGGTCAACTCATCACAGGGCAACACAGAGACAGAAAACCATTCACACACACACTCACACCTATGGGTGATGTAGAGTAACCTAAACCACAAGCCTTTGGACTGTGAGAGGAAACCAGAGAACCTGGAGGAAACCCAAACAAACATGGGGAGAGCTTGTACACTCCACTCTGAAAGACCCCAGTGGCCAACCTGGGGGTAAGGCAGCAGTGCTAACCCCTGCACCACCATTCCACCCCTGTCAAATATCGAAAATTTCAAAATAGCAATGAAATTACTTCCTAAAAATTACTTCCTGGTTCAGCATTATGAGGCGGTAGTGGCCTAGTGGTTAAGACCTTGCCCCAGGAATCAGAAGGTTGCAGTTTCAAGCACCAGCTCAGGCTGAGGAACACTTGAGCAAGGTACCATCACACTACACTGTTCCTCGGCACTGCCGATAGCTGCCCACTGCTCCACGTGTGGAGGTTTTAATGCGGAGGTCGTACTTTGTAAGGGTATTCACAATGACAAATAGTCACTTTCACTTCTCGTCCAACACATTTCTTTGCAACAATGACCCAGTGGTAATTTACTCATGGCCAATAAAACTGAACTGATAAGAGGGTCTTGGATTGGCAATGAGAGATCTAGAGCAGATTTTGTAAATGTTGTAGAACTTTTCCTTCAATAATTATGGTTCTTTAAAAAACACAGGTTCCACTTTGGCATCCCTACCGAGAGCTTTATTTTTAGACTTGGGAATGCACTTCGCATCAGGAAAATAATAATGATCTTGTCTGCTTTTCAGCATCAGCTTTTTCAGAACGATATCTGGGCCTTCCTAAACCGGACAGACGAGTGTACGAGGTAGGTCGTTTGCAGTGCTGTTTCAGATATAGGTGCTGTATATTGCTGTCACTTTCATTTAGGATATTTGTGCGGTTTCCTGATTTCATCCACAGACGGCCAATCTTGCATACCGGGCGTCACAGTTTGTGGATAAGAAGTTTTTGATCATTCATCCCACAGCAGATGGTAAGTTTGTCCCTCACTGCTTTCATTTTTTAGGGTGAAATACTTTAGGCATGCACAAAATTGTGCTCATTGGGATTTTAGCAGAAATTGGTGCCAAGAAAATGCATTTTCTAAGCTATTTGAACAAACATCCAACCTGAAAGACTGTTCAGACTCGATACAAGCTCACAGATGCCAGAAGTACTGGACCCCCAATGCAATAATACAGTGTAATTGTGATTGACCATCCAGATGGTCATTTTTTTCACAAATCTAGAATCTGTTTTATTGACAATGACCATCGTAATTGTGGAGGAGTCTGATTTTAGATCAGACCTGTACAGACTACTACCTCTGTGGGAAGGAGAATATTGTTCAATTCGATTTTTTTACAGAATCATTCCTGTAATTTGCCCTACTCTGAAACTGTTGTAAAAATAAAATTAAAAGGGCGTTTGGTGGAACAGCAGCCACATGGAACTTGGCTCTTTCTCTAAATATGGATTTGATCCCAGTTCTGCCACTTTGTCCTTGAGCCAGGCACTTCACCTCCAGCTGCCCTGTGGGGACTACCTGTGCCCGTGGTTAATTAAGTTGCTTTAGACGAAAGTGTCGCCTAAATGTAAATCTTCTTTTTTTTGTTGCAGAAAAAGTACATTTTCAGCACACAGCCAAATTCATCTCCAGACTAATCAGCGAGAAAGCCAACTACACTCTGCAGGTAATGGACTGCCTGTGTCGGTGACCGCCATGTACATACGGTGCCTTAGTGATTCAGAGCTTCGTGCTGTGGAAAAAATGAACAAAGTTCTCACTTTTACTGCTGTAATGAAGAACGTTCCCATTAGCCACACACAAGTACACGTGAGCCCACGTTAGAAACCTTGGGCCACACTCCTAAGCCTGCCTTCCTAATTATGTACCATGATCAGATAGCTCTGGATTAGACTGCATTCAACATTTTTGATGAATATTATTAGTTTATTTTTTAAGCAGCTATTTAATTGTCATATAAGGTTTTGAAATCGACATCACATCCTGATGGTCTGTTTAAAACAGAATAAAAAAAAGAAGAGACTGTATCTTAATCACCTCTACAGAGATACAAAACTACACACCCCATCTCCACTGCTTTCACTTCCCTGTAACAGTGACAATAAAGTTCTGTTCTTTTCTATTACAGAAAAGTTTCAAAACGCAATGAAAACAAATATCTGTTATATGTTCATTCAAACAAGTCTTTATTTATTTATGTTTAAGTAGAAAAGAAAAGAAAACACAATTCAGTAGTTTACTGAGCAACTTAGTATTATATACACAGTCTTATGCAAATGTTTGGGCACCCCAGATTTTGGTGATTTTGTAATTGAAAAGATGTTAACGCAGTTTCTCTAGGACATGGATAAAATACACAATATTTTCAGGAAACATGGTTGCATTAGTTACTTTTTATGCCATAAATTGAACAAAAATAAATAAATAAAAAACATTATTATGACACTGTGCAAATCTTTGGGCACCCTAAAAGTTCCAAAGTCTCAGATTCTTTTACAAGGTTTCTGGCCTTAATCAGCTCGTTAGATTATTGGTAAATGTCAGCTGCCAATTTCAAAGCTTTACAAATAGTGAATGTTTGGAATGAAATATTGTGTGTTTTTTTCATTTCCAGAGATTGTGCTCACATCTTTTCAATTAAAAAATGACCAAAATATGTAATTTATCAAGGGGTACCTAAACTTTTGCATAAGACTGTATATATAGTGTGTGTTTGCATTTTCCAGTTCAGCAGTGGACATTGCTGTCTACACTGTGTACAGACATAGAGCCCTGTTAACTCACAGCAAGAAGGTCCTGGGTTCCATCCCCAGGTCAAGCACAGGTGCCGTCCTGTGTGGAGTCTTCAAGGTCCCAATGTGTTTGCATGAGTTTCCTTGAAAATTCAACCCCAGTTCCAAAAATTCGGGACGCTGTGTAAAATGTTGTTAAAAACAGAATGCAATGGTTTGCAGATCTCATAAACCCATAATGGCCTGGTGGTTGAGACCTTGTCTTTGTGGTCAGAAGGTTGCAGGTTCAAGTCCCAGCCCAGATACCACTGAAGTTCACTCCAACAAGGTGTCGTCCTGCTTCACTGCTCCGTGTGGAGCTGTTGATAGCTGCCCACTCTCCATATTCTAAATTCTGAGGTCACATTTCCTCATATACAGGGTCCTCGACCTACATCACTCTCAGAGGAACAGAACCCCGATGTAAATCGAGGACCCCTGTATATGATGAAATTTGACCTCTGCATTTAACATATGGAGCAGTGGGCAGCTATCAACTCATTTAAATAAGCACCTACGTGCGTAATACCCTGGGGCCATTCCTCTGTCAGTCCACCAGAGGGAGACATTCACCCACCTGAGGCTCTGTTATGCCTTTTTCTGAGCATTTTATCACTACTTTCACTTTCAGTTTTACACTGTAATTTTTTAAGGAGTGGGGATTGGCTAGTCACAAAATTTTTATATATTGAATGCGATGTTAGTCGAGGACTCCTTGTATATGGAAGAAAATAAGAGCGCACTTCTGTTCTTTTCTTAAACCAGCATCTGTAAGTTTGGGCATTTCATTTCAGTTTCTGTGGTGGAATTCCAACATGAGCAGAATTAACTTCCTTCACTGAGGTACCAATGAGGAGATCACCTGAACCACATTGAATTTATAGAGGAAATCTATAAAAACATTACTTTCTTCTTGCAGTAGGAGCAGTCTAAATGGATCGAACTAAATGTCTGAATTATTTTCTAATTTTCAGACAGAAATGTTAATTTCTATTCATTATTCAGTAACATGATATTTTTTATTGTATTGGCCATTTTTTTCTATAAAATACTGGAAGTACATTACTGTGGAATTCTGAGGAAATGTAGTCAGTGGTTTATGGAATAAAACAAATGAAATAACTGGCTCTATAGTTTATGTAACATATTCGTTTATACTGTACCCATGACCATATTCAACTCTGACTAATTTATAACATATTTGATACACTGTACATATGTATAGTCCATATATACTGTCCTCCATACTCAATAACACAGTAACAAATACTTTACTGCACTTTCCTAAAATGTTTTCTACTCTTTTCACTTCTGGTTGATGCTAACTGCATTTTATTGGCTCTGTACTCACTTAACAATGACAGATTTGGATAAAATGTGTGTGTGTGTGTGTGTGTGTGTATACATGTATAGATTCATGTCTAGGGAACTGACTGACCATAAAATGACTCAAAATGTCCACTGAACTGGAAAATGTAGCACAGATACACACCATTACTGTTCCCTTAGATTTTGTGGCAGCGTGATCTGCTCCCATCAAGCGAAGGATTAGAGCCCTCACTACGTCTGCACCTCACTTAAAGAGATTATACCAACTAGCACACCAGATAATCCAATTAGAGTGCTACACCAGGAGAACCCTTCTCTGCTCTCCACTCCCTAATAGGTCCCTCTTTTAATTGATGGATGTTAAATAATTCTGGAATTAATTAGGGTCACATATTCTGCGGGACATTTATGACCGCCATTGTGCAAGACCCTTCCTCTCATCTAATAGCGAACTAATGAGGAGGACGGCAGCTTTTAAATGAAATAAGAAGTCACATGGGCCACACTGATACGTGACAAACCATGATCCTTCATGCTTTGACGAGCCCTGAACTCCTGCCTCCTGATTCTACACTGTTAACTCTTTCTGCAGTTCTAGACCCAGTTTATTCCACCACGGTAGTGCGGCTAATAAATAGGGATTGTCAATTAGGGCCAATTAGCACAGAACGATCCTCATATTAATGGTTATCCATGCAGTAGATTAGCCAAAATCTAATGTCCACAGTTTAACCACATGATGGTGATCAGCCAAGACGTGTTTGGTGTCTGATTACAAGGTTAATATTGATCTACTTTAATTTGTCAGTATCTTTTAAATCTTAATTTTAGGTCTAGTAACTTTAATTTTATTCCTGATTGAATTGCTTAGTTTTATTTGCATGTTCTTTGTATCATTGCAAAGCACATTATCCTATCCATTAATAAAGTTACTGTAACGTGCTGGCGAGGGCCCAGCACGGGTATTTAAATAGAACGCCAAATGCAGAGACGGACAGTAAAATAAAATATAAAAAGGGAACCGGCCAAAAATAAACAAAAACAAACTAAGGACGATCACTCCTACACCCAACTACACAAACTGGGAG
>JBBIGC010072576.1:0-25145 GCA_037576955.1 Lepidarchus adonis
TAAAAAGATGAGAGAGGCCTGTAATGTTCATCATAGCTTTACCTCAACTATGAGAGACAAAATGAGAAAAAAAATCCAGAAAATCACATTGTCTGATTTTTTTTAGAATTTATTTGCAAATTATGATGGAAAATAAGTATTTGGTCACCTACAAACAAGCAAGATTTCTGGCAGAGAGCAAAAATCCCAGAACCACAAAGGGGGACCTAGTGAATGACCTGCAGAGAGCTGGGACCAAAGTAACTAAGGCTTCCATCAGTAACACACTACGCCGTCAGGGACTCAAAACCTGCAGTGCCAGATGTGTCCCCTGCTTAAGAATGACCTGCATTCAGACTGTGATAATACATAGGACTCAAAATGTACAATGAGACAATTAACAGAAAATTATTAGGAGCCAAGGTACACATCAAATCGACTTCACAAAGGAAAAAAAAAAAAACAATAAAAAATAAATAAAAATTTTTTTAAAAAGAAAAAGAAATAGGAGTCAGGGTGGGCAGATGATTAAAACTTTGTTATCCAATCTAATACTGGCGTCCATCTCTTTGTCCATGCTTCTAGTTTCAGCTGAAGCTGAAGTCTTGCAGTAATTTGTTCCATGATAAGAACCCTCCTAATTCTCTCCCTCCATTGTGTGATGGTGGGGCCCTGTGGCTTTAGCCATGCTGCTGTTATCTCCTTCCTTGCTATCAATAGCAATACCCTTAATAAGTATACCCTGTCCGAATCTCCCCAATCTTTGGGCTTTATTCCCAGTATATATAAAGCTGGGTCCAGATGTAGATCTGCACCCAGAATCTCCTTAACATCTCTGTGTACACTCTTCCAGAAATCTACTAGCTTTGGGCAGTCCAAAAATATATGGGTATAGCCCCCCACAGCACCACATTCCCTTCAGCACAAGTTCGACGAGCCACTGTATTTTGAAATAGCAAGTGGTGTGTAGAAATATCGCGTTTTCACCTTCCAGTCAAACTCTCTCCAGGTTGGGCTGTTTGTTAATTTATGTCCTGCTCTTAATGATTCCTCCCATTCTTCCTCAACTATTATTATATTTGCTTCCAGCTCCCATTTTTCTTTAATTCCTATATTATTAACACTCGTTTCATGCTGTAATGCTTTATATATTTATTTTGGAAATAAGCCCTTTGTTTGAGACCCCCTTTATACAGGACATAAATAATACCTCCACTTTAGTCAGTTCCCTATGCATGTTGTCCTTCTCATTATGGGTCAGGAGGTAGTGTCTGAGTTGTAGATATCTATAGAAATCATTATTCTTCAAGCCAAATTCTTGTTTAACTTGCTCAAAAGATTTCAGGTGTGGTCCTTCGTACATTTGTGCTATAAATGTCAACCCTTTCTTCATCCATTCCTTAAAGCCTGTATCCATGGTACCCGGTTTGAAATCTAGTGATATTTCATTTCTTTTGTATTGTTGACCATATTTTCATTGTTTCTATGACCCAAATATTTTGTATCTTGATTTGTTTTTGCCTTGTTTTTGTCATAAAAGGCAATGATTCTAGGGGTACCCAGATCGAGTATCAGGGCTCTAAGCTGTGCTGCCCAGTAGTTCCTTATATTTGGCAGGTTTAGCCCTCCCTTCTCTTTGGGTGACATAAGAGTGTTATATTTAACTCTTACACACTCTAATCCATCCTTTTAAAGGTGGAAGTAGGGATGATAATTGGGAGTGATTGGAACAGAAACAGCAGTCTCGGCAGCACATTCATACTAATAGTTTCTACCCTCCCAAGAATCTCCCATCTCTCCAAATCTCTTTCCAGTTCCTTTATCAATTTTTCGTAGTTCACTTTCAGTAGTGAGGGGTCAAGAGTAATAGTAACACCCAGGTATTGAAGTCCCTTTTCTGTCCATTTAAAGTTAACTTTTCCCTTCAATTCTGGTGGACATGTCCCTGAGATAATCATAGCAATTGATTAACTCTCATTTGTCAAATAACCAGACAGCTCACCGTATTCTTTCAGCTTTTCCAATAAGACTGGTATTAATTGAGTTGGGTCTGTCATAGATACTAGTAAATCGTCCGTGATATTTTATGCTCCATAAAATAAAATGTAGAGACCCTTCTGCTTTGACCGTTAACCATCTCTTGCAATTCACAATATATGGCTTTATCCGTTGTTTGTTTATGTTCTGCCTCCAGTTCTTCTATCCTTTCAGCCTGATTTTTTTCAACCTAGATGTTATCTCAATTATTTTGCCCCTTATCACTGCTTTCCCTCCATCCCACAATGTTGATGGTGACACTTCTCCATTGTCATTTATCTGAAAATATTCTTTTAACTTCTGCTTAATCTCTTGTACAAATTCTTCATTTGACAGGATCGATACATTCATTCTCCAATATTTAAAGTAGTATTCTTTACCCAAATCAATGGTTGCTGTAATTGCCGCATGATCGCTTAAAGTTAATCGCTTAAAGCCACATTTCTGTACTTTATGTTTATGTTGCTGCGATATATAGAAGTGATCTATCCTCGAATAACGACCCTGTACGTTGGAATAAACGGTGTAGTCTCTTTTCTTAGGATTACTTTCCCTCCATACATCTACAAGGCCCAGCTCTTTGATAGTATTGTTCAGCACCTTAGATTTCCTTGTGTCTTGCCCCCGTTCTGGAGGAACTGTCTAGTATGCCATTAGGGACTGCATTAAAGTCTCCTCCTATAATTATAAGGCCCCTTGCCTCACTAGATATCACTTCCCCTATTTGTTTGAAGAATTTCTCCTTCTCTTCATTCGGGGCGTATACGTTTAGTATAGAGATCATTGTGTCCCCTATTGATCCAACAATCAGTACATACCTTCCTGCTTCATTGCAGATTTCTTTTTCAATGGTAACTGATGTCCCTTTACTAATTAAGATGGCTACCCCTCGTCTTTTTCCATAGGTGGCATAGATCACCTGACTGACCCACTCTCTTTCATTTTCTGTCAAGTGGGTTTCCTGTAGCAAAGCAATAGAGCACTGTAGCTTTTTCAATTGGCTCAGTTTCCTCTTAATAGGATGGTTCAGTCCATGAACGTAATATGAAACTAGATTTAGCTTATTCATATCAATTTGAGATGAGCTCCATACACTCCTCCCCCTCCTCTTAATATCCTGTCTCCTGGGGAAAAAACAACAAAAAGACAACACCTAGGAAACATAAAAAGCATAAAGAATATACATTTCCAATAAACAAAAAAACTTATTTACAAAAAGCAGAACCCCAAACATACTTGTGACCTCCAAAAGTCTCATCCTCAGAGAGTCGTGGCGATTTCTCTCTGTGGTCAAAGCACTCTGTGCAACTACAGCTTCTAACAGCTGCCCAAGTGAAAAACTCAAACTCCTAACAAAAACCTAGCCCATATGGGGAACCAATCTTTTCTTCAGATTAGGAGGTAGCACCTTTAATAGCTCTTCTTGTATACCACACTTATGTACACGGCAGATACGATTTTAATTTCTAATTTAACATCCTCATCAGTCATTGCTCTTGGACCTTCATCTTATTATAACCTTACTATATCCATTTTTGGGAGTCATCCCATAAGGACTTTCAGGTCTGTTTCTGAAATGTGTGGCTGTCTCCACTTTCTTCTCCCTCCTGTCCTCGTCGTCATACCACTCTGCGTCATTACTCTGTGTAGCACCTCCGTCTTGTCTTTCTTTACTGTGATGCCCATATCCTTTAGCACCTGTTTTGCCTCTGTGAGTGTGGAGAATGTTTTTATTCCGGAGTCCAGAAACAGCTTTAGTTGGGCTGGGTAGGGGGACTGCGCCCTCACATTTTTCTCTCTCAGCTGTTTAATGACTTCCCTCACTTCTTTCCTTTTCTTTTGGACCTCGTATAGTCCTGGTTGAAATAGATGGTCCGACCCTCATACATGAGCTTCTGCTTCCAGGCTTGTCTGAGTACATAGTCTTTAGTTTTGTAGTGCAGGAAACGTACTATAATAGCCCTGGGGGGAGCTGTACTGTCTTTGGGCTTCGCTATGAGTGGGCAGTGAGCCCTCTCGATGCTCACATCCATAGCCTCTGCGGCTGGGATCTTGTCTTTAACCAAATCTGATATAAAGCCGATTGTGCCTTCTTGCTCTGCTCCCTCCAGAATGCCATGTATCCGAATATTATTGCGTCTCATTCTGGACTCTAAGTTATCACTTTTCACGGATAACTTAGCCACTTCTTGGAGTAGGAAAGCTGCGGCCCGTTCCAGCCATTCTATCCTCCGTGCTCCCTAGTCTCGTTCTTTGCTCTAAAGAGGACATTTTGTCCATCAGTTCCTTCCTGTCATTCTCGAGTCTGACCAATGCTTTCTTGGTATCATTTGCTGCTTCGAAGTGCTCTTGCTTCAATTTATTAATAGCGAGTCATGCTCTCTACTCGCCATTGGTAGCGCCTCACTCTCTCGGCTCTGTCCTTCTGCTGCTCCGAGCCGTTTTTCTTCCGCCCCGTCCGCCTCTCCAGTCTTTCCTATCTAGACCATTTTTTCCATGAGCGTTGTTATCAGTTGTTTGTTGAGGTCTACTCCCTTTCTACAGCCGCTACCTTAGTTAAGAGCTAGTTTTATTTGGTTTTCCCCGGAGCAACTTTCCCCACTGCTTTCTATAACATGGCACCACCGGAAGTCCTAAATCCTTTTTTTGCCCCACTGTGTATATAATACTGATTATACTTATCATATTAATCTTAGACCATTAAAACTGATGGATTGTGAGTGTGGTGCTGTTAGACACTATGGTCCCACAATGCTGTGGGAACTAGAAAGGGTGTTATAGCAGCTTCCAAGCAAATATGACATATGAGCAGATTATGTCTATATTGAAGACATAGTTTCATGCCGCTTTATTGAATTCAATTTACCAACAAAGTTTCACACATTTACATTATCCAGTCATTCTTCTGTGTGTACATGTAGACTGATGTGAAAAGGAATTGATTTAATTTTTTGTGCATATTTGTCACGTTTCAGATAATCAAACAATATTAACAATATTAGACAAAGATTACCAAAGTAAATACAAAGAGCAATTTTAAATGATGATTTCATTTAATAAGGAATAAAACCAAAACAAACCTGCCTGGCAATTTTGGGAGGTCGGCCACTCCTGGGAAGGTTAGTGGCTCTCGTCGGGGTTCACTGTATTCCCAAAACTTTGTAATTCTTTCCAGACTGACAGACGTCATCTGTTCTTGTGTTTCTTTATTTACTTGCATGATGAGATGTTGAGATCTTTTGGCCTGCTTCACTTTGTCACACAGGTTCAAGGTCAGTGACGTCTTGATTGGCCAGGTTTGGCAGTAATTAGGCCTGGGTGTGGCTAGTGAAATTGAAATGGTAAAATATGGCTGTTCACAGCTAAATCATGATTGGTCAAAAGAGAGAATTGCAAGCAGAACTGCAAAGCTTTTTTCACTTATTAAATTAAATCATCATTTAAAAACTCAATTTTATATTCACCTGAGTAATCTGTGTCTAATGTTGGTAGTTGAAATTATGTAAGTGTGACAAATGTGCAAAAACATAAGAAATTACAGCACTGTATATATATCTGCCTTTATTCCATATGAATATGCAGTTAAATTATTAGCAGAGCAAAAAGGCACAAGGTATTCACACGCATTGTACTAGTCCAACCTGTCGAATAAGGCAACCCACTCCTGATATTAGGGCCCATTGTAATGTTGAGTAAGGGCTTCTTTCAGACTCCTGCTACTACACCAGCATACGGCCCTGGCATCTGGGGGCATTTAGTAGTCACATAATGCCTCCAAAAAGTGTTACTGATATTTTTTATTACTTAAATAGCTTCCAGTTAAATTAAATAATAAATATGCAAGGGATAAAGTATTGTGAGATGGCCTAACAGGACCTTTATCCAGCTCAGTTTCTCAAGGTCTTACTTCCATTAGCAGAGGAGAGAGGAAAGTAAGTACTAAGGCTCATAATCATAAACATGGGTGTGGGAATGCTGAGGACATATCTTCCAGACTTTTTGTCATGAATGTATAATCTATCAAAAATATATATATACAGCAGTTAGAGACAGAAACACTTTCAAAAAGAAGAAAATAATGCAGAGGCAGTTTACTGGAAGCTTAGTCTCTTCCTATTCTTTCCATTAACCACATTAATATGACTGATAAACACTAGAGGGCGCCCACGAGCCAGTCTTCAAGCTTGTAGGACTTTCATTGCTATTATGTACAAAAGGCACCTTTAAAAAGTCCCACAGCTAGAGGTCAAACGTGCTGAATTACTGTAGTGGTGAATAATCTGTGTTGCATTAAAGATATGTAAACAATTACAAACCAGAAAAGCAGCCATTCTGCAGAAAAGCCCCATTCATTTTGGATTCAAGAGCGCCCTCTGGTGTCTGACCAACCCAAAAGACAAAAGAGTATCAGTTTCCTCATCAAAAATGTGGTCATGGATAATAGGCAACAATATTACATATTCATATACATACTCTTTTCTTTCTAAGTGTAGAGATTTAAATATATTAACTAATCTAATAAATCATTTATTCTTCTTTGTAATCAGAGCTAATAGCAGTGTGTGAGTGTCACCTGGTCATTAACATACAGTGGTGTGGAAAAGTGTTTGCCCTCTTCCTTATTTCTTTTTTTTTTCATGTTTGTCACACTTAAATGTTTCAGATCCTCAAATAAATGTAAATATTAGTCAAAGACAACACAAGTAAACACAAAATGTGGTTTTATGTGAAGGATTCTATTATTAATAAATAAATAAATAAATCCAAACCTACATGGCCCTGTGTGACAAAGTGATTGCCCCCTAAACCTAATAACTGGTTGGGCCCTTAGCAGAACAACTGCAATCAAGAGTTTGAGAATTTTCAATGAGTCTTTTACAGCTGTGGAGGAATTTTGGCCCAAACTCATGTTTGCAGAATTGTTGTAGTTCAGCCTCAATGAAGGGTTTTCTAGCATGAACCACCTCTTTAAGGTCACACAGCATCTAAATAGGATTCAGGTCAGGACTTTGACCAGGCCACTCCAAAGTCTTCATTTTGCTTTTCTTCAGCCAATCAGCGGTGAACTTGCTGGTATGTTTTGGATAATTGTCCTGCTGCAGAACCCAAGCTCGTTTCAGCTTGAGGTCACGAACATATGGCCGGACATTTTCCTTCAGGAGTTTTTGGTAGACAGCAGAATTCATGGTTCCATTTATCACAGCAAGTCTTCCAGGTTCTGAAGCAGCACAACAGCCCCAGACCATCAAACTACCACCACCATGTTTTACTGTTGGTGTGATATTCTTTGATTTTGGTATAATGTTATTGTGGGGTCTTTTGTAACCTCTTGGATGAGTCGGCTCTTGGGGGAAATTTTGGTTGGTCGGCCACTCCTGGGAAGGTTCACTGTTCTATGTTTTCGCCATTTGTGGATAATGACTCTCACTGTGGTTCTCTTCATAACCTTTTCCAGACTGATAGATCTCAATTACTTTCTCATTTCTATTTCTAATCAGGCTTGGGTGTGTGTGGGTGTGGAAGGAGGGTCAATCACTTTGTCACACAGGGTTTGGATTTTTTTTTCTCCCTTAATAATAAAATCCTTCACTTAGAATTTGCATTTTGTGTTTACGTGTGTTGTCTTTGACTAATATTTAAATTAGTTTGATCTGAAACATTTAAGTGTCACAAACGTGGGGAAAAAATAAGAAATTAGGAATCATTTTTTACACCAGTGTAAATGTGACTTTCCAGCAGGATGTGGGGAAAATACTTGGATGGAAATGTTGATTGTGGCTAATTTATTGCGTTTTATGGTTAGCTAGCTTACTATCTAGCTTTACACAAAACCATGTTCCGCTGTTGCGATTGCCACCACTTGGTCACAGGACCTGCCTTTGTCAGTTTTCAGATGTGTCCCAATTGCACATAGTGCACACTTCTGCTTGAGTTGTTCGTGTGGTGCTGATAGACACTGACACTGTGGGAAACAGAAGGGGAAGAGCCAGACACAGCAAAAAATATATGGGAAAAAATGGCGGACGACAATGTGATGTCATTTTAATACTAATGCTTTGCCATCTCTAAGCAACATTAAAAATTAAAAATTAATGTGCAAAAATGTAAGATGTATGATGTTATTTTCGTGACCCCACCAATTTGAACACCATATGCAAAGTGACGTACATCAATTCCACTGTTGTATCACATATTACTGTATATTTTCCTACATGGTTTCAGTGAATGACAGCGGTCGGTCTTATAACAGAAGGACATTTAGATTCATGTGTATTAATGTGTATGTTTAAAGATTATTACAATTTTCAGCAAATCTGGCATTTGTCGTTTATGCATCATCCATCATACAGTGTCCTTCCAGCTATAATATCTTGGAACTGGATCTGACTTGGGGAACCAGATTGGATACATATTTAGATGAAAATAAAAAATTCATTATATTTACCCAGTAAAGCAACTCATTGTGAATTTGTTTAATGAAAACTGTAGATGATGAAAGCTGTACAGTAGCTGCCATTCTAAAAACATTTAGATTTGAAATATGCAGAAATGTATTTGAAATATAAAATAGTCCATCCATTTTCCAAAATGCTTGATCCATTTTGGGTCAGAGGAAAGCTGGAGGCCATCCCAACTGACTGGACAAGAGGCCAACCAATCACAGGGCAAAACACACACACTCACACCTATGGGCAGCCAATCAACTTAAACCACAAGCCTTTAGAAGATGGGAGAAAACCGGAGAGCCCAGAGGAAACCCAGGCACACAGAAAGGCACCTTTGGCCGAGCTGGGGGTTGAACCCAGGACCTTCTTGCTGTGAGGCGGCAGAGTGCCTCTTCCATAAAGTCTCTCACATTGAGTCACAGCTAATCCTTTAACTTCCCTAATTTCTAGCACCAAATGTTTCAGAAGGCCCACATTTACAGCAGATCCCCCAATCTCATATCAACATCAACATATCGCTTCTCACCTTCAAAGCTCTTCATAATCTTGCACTTCCCCACGTCTCAGATCTCCTCATGCCTCACTCTCCAGCTCGTTCTAGTAGAAATATCTGGCCGTCGCTGGTACGATAGGAGGCAGGTCCTTCAGTACCATAGCCCCAGACCCCAGAATCTCTTATCTTCTCTTTCTACCATTAAAGACTTTTCTGCCGTGTGTGTATGTGTAGCAACCTTGGGACTTTGAAAGGCACTGCATAAATGCATCTTATTATTCATTGGCCAAACTGCTTGTCCAGTTCAGGTTGTGGGGAAGCTGGAGCCAATCCCAGCTGACTATAGCAGGTTCACTCAGGACAGGAGGCCAACTTATCACAACAGACACACACACACACACACTCAAACCTATGGGTAATGTAAAGCAGCCAGTCAACCTAAACCACAAGCCTTTGGCAGGAAACGGGAGAACCCTGAGGAAACCCACACAAACACGAGGAGAACTTGTACACTCCACATAAAAAGACACGTGTGGCTGACCCGGGCCATGTTACCGCCCAACTGAAGCATTTAAAGCAGAAAATAATTATTTGAAAATTATATTGTTTCCCCAATTGTGCATGAGGGGTCCAAACTTGATTTCCAGTTAAAATCAGGTAACGACAGAGCTGGTAGAACGTCCTGTTAGTAAGATACTTTGTGCACTGATCTGCCAAACACACACTATTAAGATTAGTACACAATATGCACCTGATAGTGTGTAGTGTCTGGTGTGGAATTGGGACACACTGACTGTAGGTATGGTTTTGCATTGCTAGTGAATTTCTTCTGTAATTCTGCACAGAGAGGTGCTGCCCCCCTGTGGAGTGGGGCCTGCATTTACACCTAACTGACCTTGCCTACGCTGTAAACAGGCTATTGAAAATCCAAAGCTGAACTGATTTGTTACACACTCTTTGCTGGCCGGGGCAACACCAGCTTTAAGGCAATGTCAATAACGCAAGCTGGCATATAAGAGAGCGGGATCCAGAGTAGCTTGGCATCCCAGCCGGCACTGTAGCGGGTCCGTGGGTGAGCTGCTGTCAGGGCGTGCTCCATGCAGTTAGTCACTTTGCTCAAGTCTCCATCACAAATAGTGTTCATAATCAACCTCTGGATCTTGATATCTGGGTGGAGAGCAGACACGGAGAGAATAACAGATGAGAAAAGAAATCACAAGTCCAATGCACTACGAATACTAACAACAACCGCAGCAATAGTTATAATAAAACTAATAAATTACTACTAATAATAATATCTATCCAACAATTATCCGAACCATTTTGGGTAACAGGGAAGCTGGAGCCGATCCCAGCTGACTACAGGCTAGGGCAGGGTACAGTCTAGACAGAAGGCCAACCCATTGTATAATACAGGGTGTCCTCGACTTACATTGTACTCAGCATACGGAATTTCATGGTTATGCCCCATCACCACCTTTTTTAAAGAAGAATTTTTTTGACAGTCTAAAATTGAAGTGAAAGTGAAATAAAACGCTCAAAAAATGGCAAAACAGAGCCTCAAGCGGGTGAGTGTCTCCCTCTGGTGGACTGACTCCAGGGCTTTTCACACGTAGGTGCTTATTTAAACTTACGTCACACTCGGAGGAACAGAACCCCGACGTAAGTTAAGAACCTCCTGTAATAATAATAAATATTTCATGTGTATTGATAATAAAAGGCTACATAACGCAGGGTTTGCCAGTGTGTCCTTGTCAACAAAATTAAACTACTCTTCCAAATACCCATCGTCAATAAAACTAATTCCCCCACTCCCTCTTCCATCAAGAAATATTCCACCCCCTGCAACCCCCGTTTATTTTTATTTTATTTTTTTTAATTTTTATTTACTTTTTCACAGTTAAGACACAAAACAAAAACAGATAAAAAAGAAAAATACAATTTATAGTGCAAGCAATGGAATTGGCCTGAAAAACTTTCAGTCTGGTTTTAAGTTGTATCAGCTTGTCTATTTTCCAATCATTTTCCATTTAACAATACTCACCCCACACCGAACATAAAAACAACAAAATAATAAAATCGACAAAATAATAATTTTAAACATAAATTCAATAACTAACAATTTGCAAAATGAAGTAAAAAATCAAATGTTTGAAATTAACATAAAATTTGTGAAAAGGGCATTAAAAATCTAAAGTCCAAAACCATGTTTCGTGTAGATTTCCTGTAGAAGGGTGCACTAAAAGTTTAAAATACCTGAAAAATAAATAAACATAAAATATGCACAGGTACATGTGTTTCAGAGCCACTGTGTGTGAACATATTTTTACAAAGCAACAAAATATGTACAAACTGCCTTCTCCAGGACAGTAACACACACAGATTTGTGTTAAATGGACTGAGGAGCATCAGGAAATAGGAGGATGATATTGTGTAAGGAGCAGATATTAAAAACACACGTTATTTATGGTAAAAGGACACTTACAGTTGTCCAGGTATTTTTCTCCATAGCTCTCTTTCACTTCAGGGGTCAGCTGGTTCCATAGGCGATGAAGTTCCCTTTCCAGTGGCTCCAGGCTGGTTACTTGTGTTTTGAAGAATCCGGGTTCAATTATGCACACGTTGATTCCAAAATTTTGAATATCCCTCCTGAAAAATATTTTTTATTCACTATAAATTCACTTTATTTTCAAATGAGTTGCCCTATAAGATTCTGTATTTTATTTTACTGCATTAAAACTGGCAGGTGAAGTGAAGAACATTGACTAGTTATTTCATTACAGTGGCACCTGTCAGGGGGGTGGATACATTAGGCAGCAAGTGAACAGTCAGTTCTTGAGGATCTGATGGTCTTATTGTGATGGATCATCTCCAGAACAGCAGGTCTTGTAGAAAAAGTCCAGGTCTGTAGTAGTTAGTACCTACCAACAGTGATCCAAGAAGAACAACTTATGAACCGGGCTCCCAGGGCTCATTGATGCATTTGGGGGATGAGGGCAAGTCAGTCTGGTCTGATCCAAAAGAGAAGCTCCTGTTAACAAAATGTTAATGGTGGTTCTGATAGAAAGGGGTCAGAACACACAGCTCACATCAGAGCTGTTTCAGCAGCATGAGCAGGACATGCTCACTATTTGGCAGGTGGTGTTAATGTTGTGCATATAAAATGTGTCTGTTTTCTGATTGGCTGTCAGAAAAGGCCCCTCCTTTGGGCTTACATCCTGATGCACCAAGCACATCAGCAGGTTTAATGTTTACCCTCCATTCAGTCTGCAGTAATAATGATCTTTACCCTTAAATTCGCAGGCAGAGTTTGGAGATACCTGAGGCAATCGGAGAAGGATTCCACAGCAAACTTGGAGATGCAGTAACCACCTCCGTTCGCAGCCACCCTGCCAAGCACCGACGCCACGTTGACAATGCGGCCACGGGTGTCTTTTATCAGTGGTAGGAATTTCATTGTCACTTCAATCACACCCGTCATGTTGACCCTCAGCGTGCTGTGGAAGTCCTCCATCCTCATCCACTCAGTGGGACCCATGGGTAAAGAGCAGCCAGCGTTGTTCACTATCCCCCACAGACCTGTCACAGTCAAAAACACAAGCCTGAGTCACACCCACAAACGGAATTACAGCTATTAGCAAATGAACAGTAAAGTCCATTTTAGCAATGAACACCGTCCACTAGTGACATCGTTTTGCACTAGTGACAGCACTGCGCACAAGTGACATTGTTTTGTACTAGCGACAGCACTGCGCACTAGTGACGTCGTTTTGCACTAGCGACAGCACTGCGCACTAGTGACATCACTTTGCACGAGTGAAATCACTGTGCACTAGTGACATCGTTTTGCACTAGTGACCGCATTGTGCACCAGTGACATCGTTTTGCACTAGTGACATCATTTTGCACTAGCGACAGCACTGTGCACTAGTGACATCGTTTTGCACTAGTGACATCGTTTTGCACTAGTGACATCGTTTTGCACTAGTGACATCGTTTTGCACTAGTGACAGCACTGCGCACTATTTGGAATAGTTTATAGTTCAAGTGGATGTCCTGTCTCATTTTCAAGTTGTGGGAAAGGTCCAAAGGACCCAAAAAACAGATTTCTGTCTTCAGTTAAATGTTCTAAGAAACAACTTTTAACCTGAAACTTTTCTGCTGCTTGTTGAGAGCAACTTCTGGTTGGGTTGTTACTTCAATTACATTCAAATATATTTAGCAGGGATTTCCTGATCATGTTTTTCGGATCCAAATCAATATTTATTGCAGAAGTGAAGTGAAGTTGAGGGGTCAGTGTTTTTAAAGGGTCTCAGGTCAAAGATTTACCTTTGCCTGTTTACTCAGAGAAGTATGACCAGATCAAGGTTTTCGTATATAATGTTTGAGTCTGGTTAGCAACTACTTCATTTGTTTTGTGACAGTTACGAAATCTCACCCCATTTCCCAACAACAAAGTCCTATTTGGTTCTGTCGCTTGTTTTACACTTTATGCATCTAACATATAATTTTTTACTAAACAAACAGCAGACTCAGTCCAGGTTTTGTGCTGATTGTTATTTTTTTCAGAGGTTGATTTTTTCAGACATTCTGCAAAGCTTTTCCAACCTTCTAGTTGCTCTAGAAAGCAAGTGTGTGGATGAAAAGAGCATTGAGGTCAACAGAGTAAACAAAGCTGAAATGAAAGATGGGTCCCATTGTAAAGTGTGCTAACCTTTATCCCCCACTTCCTTCTTGGTCCATTCACATGCTTTCTGAATGCTAGCAGTGTTGGTCACGTCCAATGTGCACGTTTTGAGCTTATAGCTGGTCACTCTCTTCAGACCATCCGCCCCCTTTTCCGTCAGACACCCAGCCAGCACGTGGAACCCGCGCTTGTCCAGCTGTCTACACAGCAGGTTCCCAAAGCCGGAGTCACAACCAGTGACAAACACATATTTCTCATTGATCTTGTCGGTTTCCAGGCTGTCCCGGTACAGCCATATCAAAGCCCACAACAGCACGAATGCACCAATGGCACATGTGGTCACGTTGTCTTTTCTGTAGTGAGAAAACAGAATGTAAGGTACTACACTAAATTCAAAATGAGGACTGTATGAAAGACTCAATACACAGAAAACTACAATCACTAAACTTAATTAAACACTAAAATTATATTAACTGATAGTAATCTTTAAGAAATCATGCACAGGAGGTTCTCAACTTCCAACATACTCAACATACGAAAATCTGTGGTTATGACGCTGCCCCAAACCCCTTTTTTTATGGTGTGAAAACTGAAAAAGTATCTTTAATAAAATGCTCAAAAACCAACAAAAAGTGATGGGAACAGCTTAGCAACCAACTAAAAGTGATGGGAACAGCTTAGCAACCAACAAAAAGTGGTTGGAAGGGCATAGCAACCAACTAAAAGTGGTGGAAACAGCATAGCAACCAACAAAAAGTAGTGGGAAGGGCATACAGTAGCAACCAACAAAAAGTGATGGGAACAGCATAGCAACCAACTAAAATTGAGGAGAACAGCATAACAACCAACAAAAAGTGGTAGGAAGGGCATATGAACCAAATAAAAGTGATGGGAACAGAATAGCAACCAACAAAAAGTGGTGGGAAGGGCATATGAACCAAATAAAAGTGATGGGAACAGAATAGCAACCAACAAAAAAATGGTGGGAAGGGCATAGCAACCAACAAAAAGTGGTGAGAATAGAGCAGCCCTCCACATAAAATAGCCCAGTAGCTAAAGTTGGACCTTCTGCACATTTGACTGCTCACCCATTGCTTTGAAGCCCACCTATACAGTCAGAAACATTGCTCATCCACATGTAAACAATATAAAATGTACCCTGAGAGGTACAAAAGGCATTTCTGTACATTTTTTATCTACTTACAGACAAATCAAATAAAAACACTGGATTCAGAACAGTTTTAGGCGTGTGTAGTCAATGTAACAATGAGTAGAAGCTACTCCTGAAGGTACAAACCCTGTAACTATGAACCTACATTATATACCAGTATTTCAGTCCTAAATAGTGCACTTTAGCTTTTACAGACAATATAAATCAGTCACCCAACCTCTTGAGTTATTAAAATATAATTAAAATGACAATTGTGTTTTTTTAGTACCACAACACTTCAGGATGATTGAAATTAAAATTCAACACATGGAATTTGATTCATTTTAGTGCATTGAGCCACTGAAGTGATTCACATGTTCCTACCCTATGTACTCGTATATTTGTTCCATGTCCATAGTTGGTCCTGACTGCGGGATCTTCTAATCGCTAGCTGTAAAGAAAATCAGAGAAAAAAGAAATTTTAACACATAGGAAATAATTTTTCCAACTTGAATCAAAATGCAAAGAAACATGAAATTAAGCTGATTTGTGCAGTTATAGAGAAACAATGTTCTACTATTTTAACACAGCTAAATGTGCTGGTGGAATGTTTGCACTATTGCATCTGTATCCACCATGTGTTCTTATAGGTTATGTAGTCACAGAAGCCCTACATACACAAGCCTTTTCTGGAGTACAAATCTTGAGTTAAGGCTCTTATGAAACAAAGAGGCATTGATATCAGTTCAGAAGCTGAAGGAATGTGTTGATTGTTTTCTCACACAGAGAATAACCCAGCCTGAGCAAGTTCTCCGTAAGCCTCTCAAGGCTCCAAAGCTATGAGCTTCACGGCTTTCAAAGAGTAGGGGACCAGGCCAATTACGACACAGTAGAGTATTATATAGATTGTGACGATTTTCTGGCTTAGACAGTCATTGGTGGGTAAAGATGGAGACACCAAGTTTCAGTGCTTGAATCAGGACGGAACCCTTCACTTTATTAAGCTATTAAAAGAATTCCAAAGCATTACTGCGCCCCCAACTGGTGTAGCACACAAACCCCTTTGCTTCTTGACTCAATCCACTGTGGCAGTGAACTCAGCCATTCACCCAAATCCAACCACATTAGTCCCCTAAAACTCATAACACAGTACCCCAAATAACCCGTTTAGCCCAACAAACACAGTCCAAACACATGTAACCAGTACTTCCCGGTGTAAGCACGCCCCCTCAAAACCTCAGCTCTTATATATATATATATATATATTAGTGGCATGCTGGCACGAACTCAGTGCAGAGTTTTAAATGGGACCCAAGTGCAAATAAACGTGGGAATGGGAAGTGTGCGCCCTAGGCCGGGACCAAACTGTGGCGTTAGAGAAGGAGGAGCTTATCCCATGATGACGTGAGTAACTAAATCAAGATTGCCAGAAGTGGGCACTGTCACTACCCGATTTAGACAGGAAACCCGATTTTAACTACGCATGAGCAGAAAGACGTCATTTCCGCTCGCTGTTGCTTTACGGCAGTGACTTCTTGGTTTTACGTCAGCGTAAAAATTTGGGTTAGTGACAAAAGCTACGCTTACTTTGTTGAGAAATTGTGTTTCTTGAGAAATGAAGACCTTTGCTTTCAACTGCAACTTGCAGGTAAAACTTTTGTTTGAAAGTTTTTGTTTTAGAAGTTGATTTTAGTGTGCATTCCATTTATTTAGTAAAGAACGCATTTGCTTTCTTCTGCCCTTGTCAGAAAAGACAGTGTCTTACTGCGACATGCATCATCTAATTTCACCTTAAAAGGTACATCTAAAAACAAGATCTGTGTTACTTTTAGAGATTCTTTTAAAGATGTAATTGTGCCGTTAATGGTGGAAATTAAATGTGTTTGGGGAAAAAATAATTTTTTTTAAATACTACTAATTTTCTAGATTAACTTTTGGGGGGAAAACATTGGTAATGGCACCTGTTTTGTAGAATAATTCAGAAGTCAAACATTGTTTAGTGTAATTTATCCTTTTAATAATTTTACTTTGAACTGCTGTTTCAGAGGTTTGGTTGCAGTCCAGGAAGGACTGTCTTGTGTAGTGCCTGCATAGATGCAGTGTTTATTTCTGTCTTTCTTCCCTTCCTTCCTTTTGAGTTTTATATTTCCTTTTATTCATTATTTTTCCTTTCCTTCTCCCCTCTTCTTAGTGTTTACCAACACACAAACACACTCCTCCTTTCTGAGCGGGTAGACCTCCTACACTAACATGCACACTTCTCTCGTTTCCATTTTCTCCTCTGTTTTCTTCCCGTTTAATCTTTCTCTCTCTTTCTCATTTCATTTGAGGAACTGGGGACAGTTTGCTCACCATTGAAGAAGAGAAGGGAAAGGGGCAATTGCTCTCCCTACTCCCTTCTTCAGCAGAGAGACTACAGGGCTCCCCGGCACTGACAGACCGTCGCAATTTCGTTACCAATACCAAATACTACTCAGACTACTGCCAAACCGGGCAGGGGACTCCGCAAAGAGCCCGCGGGGGCTGGAGCTATAAATCGGCCCAGCTGAGCTGAATTCCTCTTCTTCTTCTGTTTAAAGGGCGGTTGGCAAACCAACTATAAGGTGCATTTTCCGCCACCTACTGGATTGGAGTATGTAGCACGTCATGGTGAAATGAGTGTTAATTGCTCCTTTTGGGTATTTGCTGCTGCCCTCTGCCACGTGGGGTTGGAGCTAATGCTGCTCCCCGTCTTCTTCAGTGGCTTTTTAAATTGTGTGTGTTAAATTTGACGTTATCTCATCACCAACCTCACTAACCTCAATGTGCAAAATACAGTGTAACTGCAATCACTGCTGTTACCATAATTTAATTTTAATTTAATTTTTACCATAATTTATCATATTATTTTTACTGCTTTTTCATTAAAAATCAAAGACTTTTACCTTGTAGTTTTTGTTACCTTTGTATTTATAGGACCTTTGTATTTTTCTGCCTTGTATTTTTAGTACTGTGTATTCTCTTTACCTTGTATATTTATTACCTTTTATATTTATTACCTTTGTATTTTCATTAGTATAGGATGCATGTTATTTTATGTCATTGTCTCTATGTCACAGTCGCTACTTAAGCAATTTCCTTAGGGACAATAAAGTTTTTCTGATTCTGATTCTGATCTCTCTCACAATCTCTTATACTGGTCACTGAAAGTTGCAACATTACGCAACATGGCAAAGATCTCTCTGAGGATCTGAAAAACGAATTGTTGCTCCACATAAAGATGGCCGAGGCTATAAGAAGGAGCCAACACCCTGAAACTGAGCTGCAGAATGGTGGCCAAGAACATACAGTGGTTTAACAGAGCAGGTTCCACTCAGAACAGGCCTCACCATGGTCGACCAAAGAAGTTGAGTGCTTGTGCTCAGCGTCATATCCAGAGATTTGTCTTTTGAAAATAGACGCATGAAAGCTGCCAGCATTGCTGCAGAGGTTGTAGGGGTGGGTGTCAGCCTGTCAGTGCTCAGACCATATGCTGCACACTACATCAAATTGGTCTGCATGGATGTCGTCCCAGAGGGAAACCTCTTCTTAAGATGATGGACAAGAAAGCCTGTAAACAGTTTGCTGAAGACAAGTAGACTAAGGACATGGATTACTGGAACCATGTCCTGTGGTCTGATGAGACTAAGATAAACTTATTTGGTTCAGATGGTGCCAAGGAAACCACGAATGACAACATGTACTGTGACACTGAAGCAGAGCATGATCCCCTCCCTTCTGAACCTTGGCCACCAGGCAGCATTCCAACATGATGAGGACCCCAAACACACCTCTAAGACGACCACTGCCTTGCTAAAGAAACTAAGGGAAAAGGTGCCGAACTAGCCAATCAGGTCTCAAAACCTAAACAAACCAGAATACCAGAAGAATGTTTTGTTGACATTCTTGAATCCAAAATATAACTTTTCAGCTTAAATAAGAAGGGTTACATTTGGAGAAAAAAAACACTGCATTCCAGTATAAGAACTCCATCCAATCTGTGAAACATGGTGGTGGGTGTGTTGTGCTCTGGCCCTGTTTTGCTACATGTGGGCCTGGGTGGCTTGCCATCATTGATGGAACAATGAATTCTGAACTTTATGAGAAAATTCTAAAGGAGAATATCAAGACATCTGTCCATAAACTGAATCTTAAGAGACCGTGGGTCATGCAGTAAAACAATGATCCTAAACATTTGGTGGTTCTACCAGAGAACCATTAAAGAAGTATAAAGGGAATGTTCTGGAATGGACAAATCAAATGTCTGATCAGCTGAAATGTTGTTAAAAGCAAGCGATTCATCTGAGAAACTACATCAACATCCAAAGATTGAAGCTACTCTATAGGGAGGTTTTAAGTTTCCTGGTGTCTCAAGTTGCAAGAGTTACCGCAAATGTTTAGTCACAGTTAATGCTGCACATGGATGTCACATTGGATACTGAAAAAACAGGTTCACTTACATTTGCCACATGCATATGCTATTGCATAATTTCTACATACATAAATACATGACAAAATATAATTGCCCATGTCCAGTTTCCAACTTATCAGTTGGGTTAGAACAGGCTGTTTTTTGTTACTGTGCAGCTGAATTTAGAAATGTCTTAGTTTTTGTGACATCACAAATGAGTGCAAAACCAGCAATGTTTGTCACTAGGGTTCCATATATGGAGTGTATGGGCTGTGGAATTGCTGGTGTGTGTTTTTTAAACTCTGAGGGTGGCTTTTATCTAAAATATGAAAGGAATTTTTTTTTCATGTTGTACTGATAGAACTGATAGATACTGAACCTACCTGCCTGACCCCCAGTTCAGAAACAATTTCTCTCCAAATGCCATTACTCTCATAAATAGCTGACTAGCCCTAACATGTGCTATAGCTACTCTTGGTTCTCCAGATCATTACTTCAGCCTTCTACTCCACCACTCACACTTTTTATGTATTGCTTGTCTTTTTACAGAGTCTATAGATTGTTTATTTTGCATTGTATATTTTTTATTATGTATTGTATTGTCTGTAATAACATGTACATTTCCTAAACAGTGATCATCCATAACATTATGACCACTCGCAGGTAAAGTCACTAACAATAACGGCCTTATTGTGATGGCTAGAGCGTCTGCAGTAGTTACCTACCAGAAGGGATCCAAGGAAGAACAACTAATGAGGGTCATGGGCACCCAGTACTCATTAATGAAGGAGAGTGAAGGCTTGGTCCCAAATAGGAGATAGAAATGGGTCAAAACACAGCAGCATGAGAAGGACCTACTCAGTGTTAGGCATGTGGTCTTAATGTTATGTCTGATCATTGTATGGTGCCTTTATATCACAAGGCTTCGAAGCTTGGAACAAAATTCAATAAGAACTAAACAAGAAGATGTTTTGAGGACTTTTGTGAAAGATCAAGGCATTGACCAGCACATTGGCCCTTTCATGACTATTTGTGGGAGGGGGAGGTCTGCAGAGAGCAGGGAGAAGAACCTGAATGCCATGAAGAAGTTGTGGAAGGGAAGGGCCATTTAGGAAGAGAGATAAAAAGAGAGTTTTGCATTGGAAAAGTGAAATATGGGAAAACAGCTGTACACATGTGAATGTCACACATGGAGAAAAGGTGAAATTAATTAGTTATAAAAGATGGACGTGTCCTACCTGTTCCCTTCTTAGTGGAGGTGCTGTTGGTCCTCAGGGTCTCGTCCTGTGTGTGACTCCTTGTGCTCTGAATGGGAAAGCCTCGGAGAGAAATTTATCCCTTTAGTTTATCCCTTAAGACCAAGTCCACCATTGGTAATCTCTAAGCTGTGTATAAAGCCCCTTATTTAAGAGAGAGAGTGAGAGAGACCGAGAGATAGAGGGGGGAGAGAGAGAGAGAAATGTGAATGGTAGAAGTTACAGAATCAAAACTGCTTATGTAACGCTCTTTCCTCAGTCTGCATAACAACCCACAGTTGAACATACCTCCACACCCTCACTGACAGGTCTTTGTACTCAAGCATGACCGGCAGCATGAACATGCAGGTGAGGGTGGGTCTACTCTGTAAAGTCTTGTGTCCCCACCTTCAAATGAGTTTCCATATTGTTCCTCGCTGCAAACCTCACCCCCAATGCCAATGCAGATGATAAGAGCCTCAGCGTTACTATGTGAAAGAGCAAAACACATTCTACACTATCATTAAGTGATTAAGAATAAGTCTAAACAGATGGTAAAAGCTAGAGCATAATTAACATGGTCTATTTATATATACGAGTACTAAAAGAGTCCAGGACATTCTTCTTTGTTATAAGTGTTTCAGCATCGGCTGATGTTAAGTTCTTTAAGTGCTTTTTTGAGCTTTTTTTTTTTTTTTTTTTGATAAGCCAAGACGCAAGTACCATATTTATCTATTTATCTCTTTTGAAGGTCTCTGCAGGGCCTCGTCCCATGGATGGAACATTACACATTTCTGAATCCTGAACTCCCGTACTGCTGTAGTAAAATGTGTAAAATATGTTTGTTTTTTATTTTTATCAAATGTAATTGCCACCAATCTTTACCTCTTCCACAATTACACAGTACATGGGTTGAGACCAACGCTGGCTTCACTGCATGTCTTTGGGAGTTAGTACAAATATCACTGGATAGCTCAACACACTTGGAGGAGAACAATGATACAGCCTGTTTTTTACATTAGTAAAAAAGTGAAGTACCGTATATCTTCTAATAATAGCTCGTCTAATATTGACGCCTATTTCCAATAAACCCCAGGTTTGAAGAGATGTCATGACAAATAGACGTCAGTTTCCAATAGGCCATTGGAAAAAAAAAATTTTTTTGAATAAACGCCAGGGCTGCTATTGAAAGATATACGGTATATACAGCACCTTTAATGCAAATGCTTCTGCACAATTTCCCATTTTTCATAGTGCTCAATACAAATAAACATTATTTGTGTATTAAAATGTGCAGAAGTGTGTTACTTACGCTTACAAAATCAATGAAAGAATGTCACTTGACCAGAGGTGCCTTCGACTGTATGACAGCAGGGTTGGGGGTGGGAAGTTCGGGGAGGCATACTACCCAGAGCAAACAAATTTCTCTTGCAGTCCTGCCCACGGATGACTGTGGCATCACTAAACTTAAGCATGCTAGTGTAAATAAATCTCTAGATCTCGACAATAACAGCTACACATGGATACGGTTAGCGTATATGAAAGTGAATTTTTGACATTGTGACCACACCATCATACATATACTATGTCAACAAAGTAAATACAGAAATGTATATTTAGTTACTCATGCTCAATGTGCTCGGAGGGGGTGATATGAGTGTAAGTTTGAGGCTTAAGAGGAACAATTGGTTCCTGCATAAGTTCTTGAGTTTGGATCAGGGATGTGTACTTTCACAGAGCAAAAATAATCAATAATCCTGTTGATTTGTGAAGAAATTTTGTCTTATTTTCCAAAACCATCTGTTTTTCCATAACAGCAGATGTCTGTGGGACTGCACTGCCAGAGACCCGGCATGGTGAGATCTTCTCCACATTTTTATTGGCTTTGAAGGTCTGCCAGCTGGATCAAAGACACGATTAAAGCGTGATGTGTAGACTCCATCACCACCTCACCTGAAGTACCAAATAGACAATGAAAGTTACATTTTATATTATTTTTAAAATGTTATATTCCTGCCTTAATTAATTCCCTGTTTAAGAAACAACACATCTCTTGTTATTTCTGTGAGAAAAATGAGTAGCATTGTGAAAAATCACCCCGGGCAATGGAGGTTTTGCCTTGTGAAAATGTTGTCCTCAGAGTTTTGAGGTCATTTAGGAGCCGAAATACAGTTGTTGAACTGCTTCACATCTCACCACCACGACTTCGGCAAACCAGCAAGCTTTATCCACTGAGGTACTAGAACTTCCATTTCTAGAAAAGTTGTGTCATTTTCCTAAAAGCAACAAAAGCAAAAATCTGTTCATTAATACAAACCTTTTTCATCTAACAAAAGTACAAATACAAAAATGTCTGATGCTGTAATACTCTCGAAAAAAAAAGTCACCCTTTTGTGCCAAAATTTGTAAGAAAGTTTTGTTGGTTAAAAAAAAACACGATTGCAGAGAATTGAAGTCTACAGCAGTGGTCCCCAACCACTGAAAGTCATGGCAGAAAACCCTGAGATCACCACAACAGCACTGAAAACTTACTCTGAAAAGACCATTTACGCATTACCATAGCAACCAGAGCACGTGAGGGGCAGAGGAGGACGTTACTCTGATCATTGTTAGCGCATTTCAGAAAGACGCTGCTAAAAAAGTTACATAATTACACAGTGGATTCACCTTTATTATTATATTTACAAAATACCACAATTTTTGTGTTGGTCGTATCATTTTATTTTGGACCCTTAAATGCCGGTCAACGAAAATATTGTCTGACGTTTAACCGGTCCATGGTTGGGGACCGCTGATCTACAGTCAATAACATTGTGAAAAGATTTAGAGAATTCAAAGACATCTCATTATGTAAAGGGCAAAGTGAGAAATGAATATTTTTGATCTTCTGATCTCTTCTGATAAATCTTTTCACTCATTTGTCTTAAATCTTGCAGGGAGAACCTGGCCAGTTTATGGTGAAATTATGTTCTTTCCACTTCCAGACTATGGCCCCAACATTGCTCACTGTAACCTTCAGTAGTTTAGATATTCTTCTGGAACCAAAGCCATCAGTATGTTTTGCAACAACAAGGTTTCACCCATCATGAGACACCTTGGCAATGAGATGCCTTTTTATAGCCACCAGTTGGGACTGAAGCAGCTGATATTAATTTGCACTGAGTGGCAGAATTGCTTTCTAATAATAGATTTCAGCAGGTTTTACTCCGTCCTTACTTCATGTGCTTAATACTTTTTCAGTGTCTTTGCATTTTATTACACATAACTTAATGTATGGACGTCTATGGTTTGATTTCTTTGCATATGTGGATTGGGTGGTTGTTAGCAACATCTGGTGAGAATTTCATGTCAACAGCACCTTTAGAAATATTTGCTTCGAAAATTGGTTACGTGTTTGGTACTTATTTTACCCACTGTATATGCTGCTAGTTTTCATGTTAACAGGGGGTGGAAAAAAATATTGTGACATATCATGTATCAGGAAAATTTCTCAAAGTATCGTGATACAATATTTTTGCCATATCCCCCACTCCTAGTGTAAGCTTGAATTCCTTGTCAGCTGCATTAGTGCATTACTGGCATGAAAGGGGATCCATCTGTTTTCAGGAGGTTTGGGTCTCTAAGCCATCAGGCCTTTCAGCCTGAAGACAATCGACCTACAGATCATGTGGAAAGCATCATAAAACAGGATTTATTGTCGTCAACAATAAAATAACACAAGTTTACAAACCATTTTCAATGTTCCTTAGTACCATAAAAAAACATGTGCTTCATGTGAGTCATTTAGTTAAACAAGAAACGTCTACAGGCAAAATATAACAACGTGCATCAGCCCAGCATCTGTTCTGAGCTTAAATAATTATGCCAAACCACAAGAATGGCTTTTCCTAGTCAGGAAACAAGCAGTGTCATGCGCTGGTTTCCTGGGCAATGTATTTGGCCTACACAATATATGTGCTGATTCACCATTAAGATTCCTTTGGGTGTGAGGTCTTCGTGACCATTCCTCTACCATTGCAGTAGACGTGGTCTGCACTACAAAAGTCTTGTGAGTCGTGTTAAGAGTGCCTCTCGTGCTCCCATCATTAACCACATCCTTTCTGCTGCCGTTCTATGAAGATGCAGCCTGAAGTTGGCCTTTGTGCACATACTCCAAAGCTGTAGCAATAGTCCTCATGTCCATCTCAATGCTGCGAGCCCAGTTCTCTACATCCCCAATTTCCTGGAAAAAACAAAGAAGATTTCATACGCAGGTTGATATGCATCACAGCTGCAAGGCAAAAACATTGCTGCCATGTGCTCTCGCCATAGGGGATACATAAAACACAAGTCAACCATTTCATTCTTTCAAATTAGATACGCAAAGTGGCATGACCCAACGATACTGGAAAATAGACGCATATAAGTCCAGAGATGATTTTTCTTTTCCAAAATCCTGAAATATCTTCTCTTTTTTTTTCACTTGCCTTTTTTGGACCATTCATTTTTCTATCTGTTGTCATTTATAGCTACACTGCAAAAAAAGTTTTTCTAACTTAGTAATTTTGTCTTGTTTCCAGTCCAAATGTCTAAAAAATCCTAAATCAAGATTACTAGACCAGAAAATTAAGTTATGCTTAAAACTTCTGATTGAGATTATATCTCATTAAGATTATTTTTCTTACCCCATTGGCAGATAATTTTGCTTGT
>JBBIGC010072616.1:0-10658 GCA_037576955.1 Lepidarchus adonis
AACCCCCAACTGCTCACCATGTACGTCGCTCTGGATAAGAGCGTCTGCCAAATGCTGTAAATGTAAATGTAAATGTATGCCTTGAAACTCTTGGCTACTGTTCCACACAATTCTTACAGGGGTCGAGAAGGATTGAGGGTTTGGTGCAACCAGATGGCTAATGTACCATTTAGGTCCCTCCCAGCTGTTGATTTCCTCCTTTGTGAGTTTTACAGCAGCTCCTCTCGAGACCATTTCATGTATTTGTTCTTTGTATGCTGCCGCCTTCCACGCAGGTTCATTCTCTAAGCGTTTCTCTGTGTTTCTGAAGGTTGCCTTTACTGCCTGCAAATTGTCTTGCAGTGTTGTGAGGTCTACCTTCCAGGGATAGGTTGCGTCCGAGTAGGGGGAGTTGCTGTGTTTGTCTGCCAGCACGTATGTTAGGCATCCTTTAATCTTTTCCAGATCTCATTCTTCCTTAAGGGTCATCTCTTTTCCTCCAGGGGGGCACCCACCAACCACACTTGCAACCGCCACATTGAGAACTGCATGATACTCCAATGCTGTCCCACCTAAACCCATTCAAAAATCTCTTTGTTGGTGGTTGTGGTCCTCTGGACAAGTGCATTTCCATTCTCCAGAGGTATGACAGTCTCTTTGTACTCCATCGAGGCCATCCTCATGGTCCTTGCAAAGTGAGTTTCAGAGAGGTACACGGCCAAATCGACTGCCTCATTGAGATCAGGATGGGTCCCCCCAACACTCTTTCCCAGCGGACCGTCCCAGAGGATGAGGTCTCCCACAATTTTGATTGGCTGGGGAACAAGACGGCCTTCTTGATGACTAACAAGGATGTCAATTTTAGTGGGACGGACCAATTCGTCTTTGGGTACATTTGGAATGAACTTCTGAAGTTGCTCAGCAGTGACTGGTCACCTCCGCGATGTATTCCAGGCCATAGCAGAGAAGTCTATGCTCAGCCACTTGGATGTCTTTACCTTCAGCCGCAGGGAATATCTTTTGGTCAGGACAGTGTTCTTCATGCTGCCGACTCCATGGACAATAAGTCTGATGTTCTCACCGCATAGTCCAAGGCAATCAGCTGCTTCATCAGGGTCCCAATAAGGCAACTCGAGTTGGTCGTCACTTCAATCAGCATCATCACCACTGGATGTTCTTTCAGTCCATTTCCAACCTTGATTCATACGGATGAGGATATTTTATTTGAGAATGTATTCTTGTATTTTTCTCATTGTTCTGGAGTAAACTCCTCGTTTGTTGGTTAGGCCACGTTTCTTCACTCGAATTTTTACAGTGCTCAACTCCGCACTGTTGCTGTCCTTTTTTGGAGTCGGTGGTTTAGGGCACAGGAGGTAATTGTGGTCAGACGCCCCTCCTTTCCGACAGTCTGCTTTTGGGCGTACATCCTTTACCGACCTTGGGGTGGAACCGCAAACATTTGGAACACAACCCTAGCCTTTTCACATGAGCCCCTTTACTTGAGAGATCTTGCTCTCGGAAGACCTTACATGCAAATAGCTTGCCAACATGGGAGTAATCTTCACAAACAGTACAGCTGGGAAGGTCATCCTTCTGACCTGCTGTGGACCTTGTGAAAGCTTTGCTCCCTTTCTTATCAGGGTAGCCAGCAGCACCCTTTTCCACAGGGCCTTTGTCTGCAGGGCTTAGCTCCAACAGATCCAACTCTTCAAGGATCTCCTTCTGCTTCTTCAAGAATTTCAGGAGGCAATCAAAGTGGTTCAGTGGAGAGAACCTATTTGCTGGGTCAGTCTTGTATATAATCCAGTCCTTCTTAAGTGAACTGGGAAGCTTGCTTTCAAGAGACTGAGCAACAACACAGATCTTTACAGTGTCCTCTTTACCAAGAATTTGGAGGTTACACAATGCCCTTTCTACAGCCTGCATCAATTCAATAGTTCTTCTAGGATTGTTTCCTTTGACAGGGAGCTGAGACTGGACCTCGTTGGTGACCATTAGGACTATTTTCGCCTTGTTCCCAAATTTGCTGTCCAGCATGCTGAACATATCTGCAGATCCACAGCTAGACAGGACGAGATCCTTCTTGACCTTTTCATGGAGACTATTTAATAAGTGGAACTTTTTTAGACATCCCGAACCTTGTGGGTGACCCAATTTTTGTAGGTCTTCCTATTCAGTATTCTAGCTGTAATAGTCCCTTATGTTACCTGAAAAAGTAGGTAGCCATGCTTTCTCAAGGCTGATTTAAGGCTTTAGATTAGGATTTCCTTCGACCTGCTCTCACAGGCTGCTTTGCTGTGAGAAGGGCTTAGTGTTCATGTTTGATACCACTGTATTTGTTCTGGGCTCCAGTTTCAGATTGGTGGACAGGTCAGGGAGAGAGAGGAAAGAAGCATCTTTTAAAGGATCACCAGTCGCACTACCAACATCTCCTAGGCTTCTTTCCTTACTTTTTACTTGGTCCACTTCATCCTCCTCCAACTTATCGGACAATGCCAGCACCCTCATCTTTAGTGCCTCATGGCGTGTCCTAAGGTATATTACCATTGGACCAGGAACTAACTCCTTCCATTCTGCAGTTCAGCAACCTCTCTTTCAAGACCTCTATTCCTCAGCCTGCGGTCATTAAATGACTTCTGAAGGTTAACTTCCTCTTCCTTTGCCTGGGTGATGGCCAACTCAGCTGGTTTTGCCTGCTTGAAAAACACTTCCTCTGCGTATCCGGTCCAAAAGGTTTCCTGGGTAGCTCTCTTTACCTCAAGGAACTTATCCTCGCACTCCACTGTCTTTATATCAACTTGGTCTGCAGATGCTATGACCTGTTCATTCGTTGACTCCATCAGGGCTTCAGCATACTCATGTCCTGCTTCTATGACTTTAGAAATGTCTACCCCGAATGTTCCATGCCCTGAGAATTTCAGTCGGTTCCAAGAGTCCCTATTTAGTGAAAGTATGAGTCCTTCTGGTGAATGAAGCCTGTGCTCTTGATCGCATACTTTTAAGCTTCTCTAAGTCTGCCATTGCTACTCCCTTAGTATTGACTAAAGAGCCAATATATATATACACACACACTTTTATCCTTGATCAATGGGCAGCAAACTTGGTCAGCCACAAAATGAAATGCCAGCTGATTTTTAGTTTCCTAAAGAGGCTGTCTGCAGACTGTTTTACTGCTGCTTTCAATAGTTCAGTAGGCATCGGTTTATACCTGTTCGGTCCTATATGATTATCCCCACCGAACGGAGACACGTTGTTATAACTCAATATGATTTAATTCACTGCTATTGTGAACTACCCAATCAAAGTGAATAAAATCATCATGCCGAGCACTGCGCATCGGAGGGAGATGAGCTCTTCCTTATGACAGGGTGGGATTTTCTTCTTCTTGCCCCCTCTTAAACCGCAGTTTCAGGGGCTTAAGTTTCTTCCTACATAGGGAGATCTCTGTCTCATGCCAGTTTGGCCTGGTGGTGATCTTGGCTTTTGGTTGTTTGATGTGGTATTAACATCCTCATCAAACTGGCGCCACTCCACCTCCTTGTGTGCAGCAGGACAAACAACTCTGTGATGTTCAGATGGTCTGTAAGGTGCGGGGCGCGGTGCTGGGAGGTTCTGAACACTGTGGGGTGATTCTGGGACCTGCTCCTCCTCGGTCTCACCAGGAACAGCACCAGCCTGGCTCTGTGCATTGCTCTACTGGCCTCTTCTTTATACAGCTCATCTTGGTCTGGTGGATCTTCAGACCTCTCGAGTTCTTAAAAGTCTTGTCGCAAAAACGGGTAGCTCTCATCATTAATGATCCATTTGCTAAAGTCTTGTGCTGATAAATCCATTCATTTGGGGTGCTCATCCTTCCCCTCTCTCGGGGACCCCTGGGGGTATTTTCCTTTAGGGCCTTCTGTAGCTTAGTTTGGGTGCTCCCTTACAGGAGTTGCAGCTCAGGATTCTACCCCTCACTCCCATGATTGCCACTCTCCATGCTGCCACTGTCTCTCCAGTTGTCTCCAGCCTATTCGTGGTCGTCATCCAGCCTTTCCTGGAAGTCACTGGATAAGCAAGGCGATAGATAGTTATAAAATACACCTAAATGCATTGGTACAGCTCTGACACATCCTCATTGATGAACCCAGGGTCATAGTGGGTTTCAGGTCTGAGACCATCAGACACCCTTTCCTGGGCGACCCAGCCGGGGGTGATTAAGAGCAGGGATTGCCCCGGGAAACACCTACAGCCCACCTCGAAGAGCTCACAACAGGCCCTGCAACCATTTTTCCTGCGCTTGTAGACCTCCTCCATCCGGTCTTCCCAGGGGACTGTGAGTTCCAGCAACACAACTTGCTTAGTGAAGTCAGATGTTAAAACCAGGTGTGGTCTTAGTGACGTCTTTGCGATGTGCTCTGGAAACCTCAACTTCCTCCCCAGGTTTACCTTCAGTTGCCAGTCATGCATTGAGGCTAGCAGTCCAGTTGAAACATTGTGATCAACCTGAGGCTTCTCTACCGCCCTGATGAATGTGATGTGCTTAACTGGCTGATGTTTGCTCTGTGAATCCCTGTACAGATGGTGTCAGCCACTGCCTATAGGACCCGGTCATGACGCCAGGTGTACCTCTCCTCTTCCAGGGCCTTGGGGCCACAGCTTAAAATGCGCTCGAGGGTGCCTAACGCTGGACACAGTGGGCATGTATTTGTTTCTACCAGACCAACAGTGCAGATTAGACGGGCTTGGGAGTGCATCATACACCGACTGGATCAGGAACTTGAGTCTAGCTGGTTCTGACTTCCACAGTTCTGTCCAAGTGATCTTTTGGGTAGATGATCATGCACCAAGCTCCTTGCTGACACATGGCCACTCTCTTGCTTCGGCGTTCCTCTTCCATTTCTGCACGGATGCCATCCAGCACCATCTGCCGTTTCTCCCTCCCCTGGAATCCATCAAACCGAAATCTTGCGAAGCTGCCAAAACCCGCTTGACCCACTGCCACTGTGCCTACCTAGACACTGTGCCTCAGCCTCACTTCTGCCAGAGCAACTGCCTTCTGAGCCTGCTCCTTCCTACCTGTTCTCACAGAGATGCTTGCAGTGGAGACTCTAGTGTCTTTTGAATCTATGTACAGTAGCACCTCTCTGGCCCTGGTGACTTCAAAAACCTACAGTATGCTAAGAATCAGTGCATGCATCTGATGGAGTGTGTGCACGTGCGCAACTCCATACTGGCTTATTCAGCTTCGGGTTGCTGGCATGCAGATTTTGTTAACGGGCCTCAAGCTGGCTTGTTTTTTCTGAAGTCGTACCAAGCCTTTAGAATCATTGAGGGCTTCTGTAACTCTGGCCAACATCCATGATCCTCTTGGTGCCGTGCAAATTGCTACCAGTACAATGTCACCTTGTTGGAAATTACGTTTGACACAGGTCCACTTTTACTGCATCTGTAGACAGGGAAGATATTCTTGAATCCAACGCTTCGAGAATAGATCTGCAATGTAATGCACTTGCCTCCAGCGGCGCCTAACATACAAATCTTCCTTTGTGAACAATCCTGGAGATAAGATCGGCTGAACCTTAAGCTGTAAGAGGTGGTTAGGTGTTAGTGGCTCTAAATCATTGGGATTGTCAGACGTAGTTGTGAGTGGGTGGCTATTAAGAATGGCCTCAATCTCACATCACTGTCTGAAGGCCTTCATCATCCAGATACTGTTGGTTGGTGACAGCCTGCAACGTTCTCTTGACCATGCGAAAGAGTCTCTCCCATATCCCTCCATGATGTGCACCATGAGAAGGATTAAAGGTCCATTTTACTCCCTTTTGGAGTAGAATTTGTTCTACCTGTTGTAAGTTCCAGGATTTCAAAGCTTCTTTCAGTTCCTTTTCAGTTGAGACGAGGTCAGATCACAACTTAGACACTGGCCCTGTCCTAGTAATGAAATGTCTAAATGCATGTATGCAGGAGTCAGTATCATGTGACTGAGCAACTTCCAGGTGTATAGCATGGCTGGCAAGACAGTGTAAAAATCACTCCATAGCGTTTCACAGAGCTGCGATCTCGTTTTACTTCCAAAGACCCAAAATAATGAACACCTACATGGGTAAAGGGTGGTAGGTCAGAGGTCAGCCTGTCCACAGGGAGATCTGCCATTTTTTTGTTCCCAGCACTTGAATGGACTCTTCTGCATGTAGTGCACTCATGCATTACCTTTCTGGCTAGAGCATTGGCACAGGAATCCAATATCTTTGTCTAAGCTTGGAGAGCACAAAATTCATTCCACTGTGCCCAACGTCTTGATGGCTATGGTGAAGTAACAGCTTGGAAATATGATGGTCCTTAGGTAGAATTGCAGGATGCTTTTGTTCAGTAGGTATGGCCACATTTCTTAAGCGGCCACCAACCCTCAAGATGCCAGAGTCAAGGAAAGGGTCTAAGCCTGTAAATGGGGCTGTTCCTGCTTACATATTGCATGCCTTTCCATAGGCAAGCCATCTCCTGTGTAAGTCCCCGTCTCTGGCAATACTGCACAATAGCCATCTCTGCATCTTCCATATTACTGACTGATAGCACATGTGGACCAGTTTTCTCTTGTTTTCCTTTTCTTGTTACCATTTGGCTGCTTTGATCCATCACTGTTTGGCGTTTCTAGCGGACTTCAACCTGAGAAACCATGCAATGATTTTCTTCAGCTTGGGGCAATACAGGCCTTTCCCATTAGAAAGGTGAACCCTGTGGCTGCTACTTGTCAGCCTAAGGTAAGAGACCGTGCTGTACCCAATGTCACTCCAATCACAGAAGTGGTGCATCTGGGCTGTTCTGACAATTCCAAAGTTGTCTGGGATGAAACAGTGACTGACCTTGAACTCCCTCACTCTTGGAAGATCTTGCCACCATAGTTTCCATGGATCTCTGGCAACTCCTCATCCCACCCAATGTTCTGCCTGCCTAACTCCTGTATAAATGCATTGTACAGGAAAGGTAATGAGTGAAAGGAATCCAAGTGGATCATATATTGATCTGACTGTGGAGAGAACTCCACGCCTGCTGGTTGGATGCTCTTTGTTGATAACCTGGAATTTGAAGACAATTTTCTTGACACACCATTGCACACCCAGCGCTCTTTCCATGGTCAGATCCTTTATGCCTAGGTCAATTTAAACCCTCCAGTTACACAGAGTAACTTCAACTCCTTGCGGAGTTTAATGGCATGGTTTTCTGTGTCAACAGCCTTCAGCAAGTCATCTACATGATGACTTAAGCTCAATTCAAACATGATAACAACTGTACTTGTTGATTCAGCTGAGAAGCACCCTTTGTGATACTCAGCTGTCTTCCTTAATGCATAGCTTGCTGAGCTGGCTGACGATGTTGCGCTGAAAAGATGTACAACCATACTGTATCCTTTTAGAGGCGGCATGAAATCCCCATCTGGCCACCAGAGGAAACGTAAGAAGTTGACATGACAAGGTGAGAATTTCACTTGGTGGTACATTTTCTCCACATCTGCCATGATGGCAATTTTGCCTTGATGAAAGCGGATTAAAAGAGTGTTTGTAAGGTTTGGACATTGAAGCAGCTCCATATTTAGCGATGTCCCCTGGTACCCTGCAGAGCAGTCAAATACCACACATCAAGATCTCCTTTTTTGGGTGAAATACACCGTGATGGGGTATGTACCACATTCTTTCCATTTTCTTGAGTGAACTGGTCTTGGGGCTGAGCAGTCCCATCAAGCTCAGCATGCCCACTTGATGGGACTGTTTCCATAAAGACCCTGTATTCCTTGTGTGTGAATGTCACTGCTTCTCTGAAACTTTCTCTTTAATGACAATGTCCTTTATTCTGTCAAGGGACGATTGTTTGGCATTATAAAGTTATCCTTCTTAAATTGTAATAGCAACTGAATTTCCATTGACCATCTCAGCAGAGCTGTCCATAATCTGCATGAATTTACAGTCCTCTACTTACATTTGTTTCCTTTCATCAGACATTTTCTCTGGGAAATCATGGTTATATTGTTGCATAGAAATCTCACTCACTTTATCAACAGAAAAGCGATGCGTGTGAACATGCCTCTGACCTTGCTTGTTGATGCATGCATCTTCACCATGGAGAAGTCCATTCACCACCCAACCTAGTGGCAAAAGTTTCGATATCCTTACTATTAATAATTCTCCAACCTCAGCATCAATACTGGGTATTTTAACATCCTGAAGATAAGACCATGTTCTTATGTCTTCTTGTCTTGGGAGGTGTTCCTTGGTAACTGGAATTTCCTGTTGAGTGCAAGTTTCAGGTAGTTCTATAAAATCTTTTCCTTCCAGTGCACAAACTTCCATGCCCCTGACGACCTGGCTATTAACAGCTTTCTTTTGCCCCATTGTGCATAGAAGAATTGTTTGTTGTTTGCCCATTGCACTCAACCTTCTTCTAAGCTGCTCGGTGCAAAATGTTGCAGAGCTTCCTGGGTCAAGGAAAGCATATGTTTGTACTATGTGGTTGGAGGTCTTCAGTTTCACTTGGACGGGGACAACTGAAAGAGTGCAGTACTCATCACTGCTGTCAAATGCCTTTGCCTTCAGTAAAACTAGCCCACTGTTCTCCATCTTTCCAAAATCTTTGCCCAAATCACCTGAAGAATTTTGGCCCTTGGCTTTATTCTGTGGGTTTAGAACACACTGAACATTTTTGCCTGTTTTTGCATTTTCTCAGACTCATGTGCCTTTTAACCAGACAACCAAAGCAAATACCTTTTGCCTTCAAGAGATCATCTCTCGCATTATGAGACCTTTTTAGCAATTTTTGACATCTCATGTACACCGGTACATACAGGACAGGGTTTTGTCAGACTGGACACTTTGGACACCTGCATAGCATGCTCTGCAGTAGAATGTTCTGCAGTGTTCTCAGGTACCACTGCTATAGTTGTTGCAAAGCTGGCTCCTTTGCTCTTCTGTCTGAGACTTAGAATGGGCTTATTGATGTTTGAAGTTGCCTTTGACAATCTCTTAGATGCTGAGGCATCTTAAAGGCTTCCAAATATGGCATCTTGCAGAAGGTCTAAAACTGTGGCCCTTCATTCTTTTATATCATATGCATGCATTCTCCATTTTTCTCTGACCTTGTATGGCACCTTGGAGGTCTCAGATTTGATGGTAGATTTAATTCGTCCATATATCTCAAGGTTTGCATTAGACTGCAACAACCACGAAGAAAGAGCATAACTCTGTAAAGCCTCACCATTGTCTGATGGGATGTTATCCCAAGTTAAGGCTTTGTATATGCTAGCATTTGTAATCTTGAATTCATCGCCAAAATGAACTTCCAGCAGCCTCTTTGCCTCTGCATAGCCCCTGTCAGCTCCCATATGAATGCAACTTCTGACCAACTCCTTTGGTTGGCCAGAGGTCAACTGTTCAAGGTAATAAAGTCTTGGCTACTGCTGGTGTTACTCTCAATGCGATGTTCAAAGGCTTGTATGTATGGTCTGAAATTGAGAGGTTCTCCATTGAATACATTCAGGTCTCGAACTGGAAGTGAATTCATCCTTTGCTGCTGCACAATAAGATCAGCTCTCTCATGTGTGTTTCTGTGAGGAAGTTGGGAAGCACCTGGAGTGGCTTGACTAGTCTGATTCAGCTGCATCATTTGGACATGCCTGTCAGACCTCCATGGCCTTGCGTCCTGTACTAAGGCTCTTTGCAATGGGGTTTGGGCATATTCCACAGGTGATGGTTCTGGATGAAGATCTCCCTTGACTCTTTCATACTGACTCTCTATGCGTTCATGCCATCTATTTCTGAAAGTTCTGTTGATGTGAGTTTGAAGCTCATTTGTTGTGCATTAATTCTTGCAACACTTGTATTTTAGCCTCTGTTACAGCCAAGTTGCACGTTGCACAAAGTGTATTAATTTTGTCATCACCATATTTAAGCTCAATTCACAAAAAGAAAAACTAATATTCTTCAAAATCCAAACAGTAGTTGTAGATCTTTTTGTTCTCTTTAAAACAATGAACCAAGCCTTTAATCCGCTCCAATAGCAAATTCATGTTCAGCAATATGGCAATAATGAACCACTCTCAAAGAACAAAAAAGAAAAAACGGCTTCAATTCCGAAGATTTAACTCGAACACTTCAATTGCTTCAATTGTAATCAACAAAGGATTTCATGCTTCCCAAAAAATTCAAACAGTTTAAATGATGGCAAAGTTCTTTAGCTTATGTTGTGCCCCATTTGCTAATGGATTGTTGTAGCTCATTTGACAAGCTTTCAATAGATGCAAAACTTGTACCTTTTTTAGATGGATGGTAGTAGAGGGCTAGATAGGTGAATAGATGGATGGGTGGAGGTCAAGCAAGGCAGGCAGCAGGCAGGTAGTTGAAAGGACAACAAAAAAAATTTCCAAACAAATCCAATAATCCATTAAAATGGTTAGTAAGCAAAGTGGTTAAAAAAGGTACAAATATATCCAAAGTGTGATCAAAGTAAACTGAATATATTCAAATTTGAAGGCTTTGTAAAGCTTTAAGCTTGTAAAGAACTATATGCCACCAATCTCCAAACAAGTTCCTTTGTTTTCTGCTTCTTAAGTCAAAGGTGAGCAGCGGCCATCTTAACTCCAAGGCTCTATCCAACTCTGTCAAACTAAGAGTCCTATTCAAAATAAGGATAACAACTAATGGGATATGGGC